>BPLR01017557.1:0-99197 GCA_021605095.1 Caerostris extrusa
CATTATTGTACTCAAGACTTGACATAGGAATATTTGAAGAGGGCACCACCTAAATCAATGAAGATAAAGCCAACAGCATGCTCTGCACAATGCTTGATTGCGATGAACAACTGAGTTTAAAAGGAAACATGTGTTTTTCCCAAAATATTGCAAGGAGAAATTCTTACCGTCTTAAAATCTTCAGTGAGCTTTTATATAAAGAAGATGATGCTAAATATATATGTGTACATCAGTATATAATGTGGATTCTTGTGGTTTACATTAGTCAACTTAGAGGATTAGAGATGTTTCTGAGTTCATGTTTGGCTGGAAAAATAATTATATTATAGGAGCATCACTTCAAAGTGCACAGTTCAATTTTAGCTCTTCTGCACACTGTTTGGCTCTCAAGTTGTTATAGTGATGAATTATATGCACACTATTTTCAGATAAATGCTACTGATATTTAAAGGTGAGACTCACCTTTAATTGCTGCTCCCTCTGAATTTTCTCTCTACATATCTTGATGACGGAAGGGTTCTGCTTTTAAAAATGGTCTTTATGCTCTGATGCTATAGTAAATTCACGTGCATACTTAGTGCATTCAGCTGGGAAGTAGCTCTGTTTTCTTTCAAAATTAAATATGTTTATGTTTTATTTGCACCTAAGGTGAAATTTGAAAAGTATTTAATATAAATGTTTATCTAAATGTCATTTACTGTTTGAAAATATCTCCACCTCCAGGGTATGTGTATTACAATTCAAGCAATTTTTGATATAAGAATGTGAAGCTAAGGAAAACTTAAAATGATCTTCGTAAGCAGAGCGCTCTAAGCGCGAAATTTATCCTTCCGGCATTTAACAAACTCCCTAATATTCACGGCACCCCATTATCAATTGGTGAACAGTACCAGCACTTTCAACTTCCGCATCCCGGCGCTTTTGTGCAGCGCTACTCTGGTACCCTCCTTATTTTTATTGAAATGATTGGTGAACAATTCTTTTGCCATTTCACAATGAATGAAGTCATTTCCCTAGAAAAGTTTAAATTATTGAACTTACTTTTGAACCAGGGCACTTCATCATTGTAATTTATAAGAAGGGATCATTTCCATCAACCTAAGCTGAAATATATGTTTTTTTATTTAACCTTAAAGTTCATAATCATTTAGGAAATAATACCAAATGATAATTACTTCAACAGAGCGCCTATTGGCTCTGCCCAGCCAACTGTTTGCATTTCCCCTCAAGCTGTACTTTTCCCAAATCTGCGTTTCATTCATTCTTCAAATTCTATATAGCAGAGTGCCAGCGTGAAAAACATGAAGTTCATTAGTTTCGGAAAGCCAGAAGCTCCTGTCACCCTTCTGAGCCCTGTTCAGTGCCACCTTCCTGGTGCGCTTGGGTGGATTTGTGGGTTTCTCTGAATCATGTTGTAAGCTTATTGGAAGCTGTGTATACAAAAAAAAAAAAAAAAAAAAAAAAAATTGCTATGTTGCCGTGTGATGAGTATTGGTCAAGTTCATTTTACATTACGAAAAGATTTTTAAATTTGCTAATAGAGAAATTGTTCAATAATTTGTGTTTTTTAAAGTATAATATTTGTCAAGAAAATTTGCATACTTTTATTGAATTATATGATTTAAATTATACAGTTAGACTTATATGTTGTAATCAGTATATGCAATAACCATATGTGATTATCATTGCACTTGGTGGAATTTCCTTTGTCAGAAATCAGACACTGGGATTGAAAAGCGGGGAGTATCAACCTGAAGCCATCTAAGGGATCCAAAAAATAAAAATGTTTAATGCTAATGTATAAACAATTAATTGCTTCATTCATTCATAGGAAGTACAGAGTGTACCTCACTTCTGATAAGCAGGTGCAAAAAATATTGATGCAAGAATGAAAACTCAGAAATTTTTTTCTATTTTTTCTTCTGTGATGCTTTTGCATCCATCGCGTCAAACCGTTATTTCCCAAAGAATGCTTTTTGGTAGCAGGTATATAGGTTTGGTGACTACATAAAATTGGCACATTATTATCAAACCTTTCAGTTTATTAACATGACACAATATTCTAAACCATGTTGCAAGTTCCTGGGTCTAAGTGGTTCGGAACAGGAGAACACTGTTTTTGAGGGTAACTCTTGTCCTATTTTTTCAATCTACATGGCATTGAATGCCGGCTACCTCCATCCATTCATAGTGATGATCCTCTATGTGTTTCTGTCAAAATTGGGTCATAAGTTTGTGAAAATTCGTCTTACCAAGGTCATAATGAAACTCAATTTACCTGTTTGAAGGCTCGTATCTCACGTGATTTGGTCAATGTTTTTTTATGGCAGCGCCACTTCATTTTTGATCGAGCACATGTGAACTTAAAGTTAAATATGTTTAATAAAGTGAAATATTTCCTGCATAAGCCTGTAAAGTAGAGAATATTGCTTCCCTTTTATATTTTCCTATATAGAGCTGACTGGTACATTTGAGATAGCCTTTATGAGCTTCTACAGCTGCCAAAATCAGCATACATATGGATTATATCTTTCTTTTTTTGAAGAAAAGGATAAATTTTTGTGAGGTATAGTACTTTCAAACTGCTTTGAGACTTTGCCATACCTAATGAAAAGAAGATAAAAATCATCTGATTAAAAAATAAAAAAAAAAAAAAAAAATTATTATTAATGTATTAAAATTGTAAAACTTATCACAGCTTAGAGACAGGCAGTGAGGACAGCATTATTACTCAAAGGCACAGAGGCCACACTTCACTCAGTGCATGGACTATTCCACAGCTGTTGTTTCGAAGAGGCTCTAACTTCTGAAATCATATGCTCATTTACCACAGGTTGGCGTAACCCACGTTTTATGCGCGAACATTTTTCTTTCATGAGGATTACTGTTTACACATGAAATATATTTGTTTATAATGGCCAAAAGTAGGTAAAAACCAGTGTACTAAAAAATAATACATTATGTGTGCTTCCATATGTTAAAAAATGAACTGTCGAATGATGGTAAATTAATTTTGATTTTTAAATATATTCTTCTTGAATGTTTGATTGGATATTGCCTGTTTTATTGATGAGTTTACAAGGTTGTAGAGTTCGCCTGGAGCTCAGTTGGATTTCATCAATTCTGTGCAGAAAGCTCATGAGTAGCTTTACATCGCATCTTGGAACAGCATCTAATATAACGGGATCATATGTTTCACTTTAAAAACGCTGAGCATCAGTAACCATCTAGATGCACACGGTTGATTGTTGACCAAACCAGACTCCCAGTTGAAGTTGTTGCAACTGACACTTCTATCGTTTTACTTTTTTTCTGATTTGCAAAAGCTAAGGTGAAAAGGGTGGAAGAAACAAAATGTCGCTTTTTAAAATAAAATAAAATGTATTTTTAATGATTTTATTTTGTTTATATTTATATATTTTTTTTATATTTCATTTTAGTCTTATATATTTTTACATTATTAGTTTGGAAAATGTCATTATTATTATTCTTATATACAATACAATAATAAACACAATAATAATAATTTCAATTATCGTTTTCAATTTTCCTCCCAAAAATTAATATAGTGGGTCCAAATCTAGTAGGGAGGGATATATAATTTATATGTATACGTGAGTTATAGATGCATTTTCAAGTTGCCCGTAGATCATTTTACCCAGGTTGGGCCGCCTGATTTATCAGAGGCAAACTTCCTTTTATACTTGAGTAATGAACAAAGTCTTTATTATTGTAGTCTTTGAAAATCTGCTTTTCCTAATCTAGTGTTTTTGTATTCAGTTCAAAATTGTTTGAAGTATGATCTTAAATATTCCTAATTTTCATCATGAGTATAATTTAAGAATTAGAATTTGCACAATTCAGTGGAGAATATATAAGGACAAAAAAAATTCAAAAAATGAATTCCTTATTATTTTCAAAGGAGTGTATTTTCAGAAGTACGGTATTTAAAAAATATATCATTACTTTTTTTTTTTTGTGCATAACGACCAGGATCTTTATATCTGTTGAGAAAGTGATTTAAGAATTTTTTTTTTAACAGGGCAAAGAGAAGCAATGCCCTTCAACCGGCCGGCACGCGTCCACAACCTGAAAAGCTCTTCACTTTGCTTGGAAGATTACATAGAAGTCGGAAGGTACTGCACAGTTGAGTTTGGTGCCAATATTTGAATGCGAGGGATGGCAGGAAATAAAGTACTTACGTGATTACTGCAGCTCTGGTGAGGAGACAAAAGTTTTAACGGAAGAAGGCTATTAAATTTGATGCCTGCAGGTAATTTGACTTTAGATTTGTTTCTTAAAACTAATAACTTATACATTTGCAATATTATAATATCTGTATTCATTTGATTCTCTATTGACTTTGTATAATACTATTAAAAACTTAAAATGTTAAAATTTTTATTCTATTTTTCAAGGTATGTGTAGTGTCAAATACACTTTAGGAGCAAATATTATAGCCACCACCTGTCAATAAGGGAGTTGGCCCACAGCCTTGCTCCCATACACTACCTACTGAGAAGTAAGTGAAAGAATGATTCTTCTGGCTTTCTCCGGCAGCAGTTAAATACCACTTCCACACCTGATCGTGCAGCTATAATCTTCAAGAAGCGAGTTTCAAGTGGCTGCAAAATGTAGGGAGGTGAGATCATAATGTTTAGCTTTTGAGTGTATATATATTCATCGTCCACTATATTTATGCCTGTTTCTGTTTATCTTATTTTATTTATTGAAGAAGACACAATGCTATAACCTATTCATTCAATAATAACAGATGTTTTACAATGATTTTAAAGAATAAAAAAAAAAAAAAAGTATATTTTTCATTGTGATATTATTTTCAAACATATTGCAAAATGTTAAGTGATTTTTTTTATTTGTTAATAAATTTTAACAAAATTTGTACTCATAATTTCTACCCTATACAAAAAAAAAAAAAAAAAAAATTATGAGAGCCTATTTTTTTAATTTTAACCATTTTTCTTTAAGTAATTTTATTAATTTAAAATGTTTCTTTTACCAGCTCAAGCCCGTTCCGCTTATGGATTTGTGTCGTCGGAAGATACGCGCAGCTGTTGGCAGACACAGGTGGGATCTCTGATACTTAACCTGCCTGAAAACCTTCTTATATTTGAAGCACAAAAAAAGAATAACTGTGTATGCATAAAAATAAAAAAATACAATGTTTTTATGTACAGCAATGCATTTTATCTAGGGCGTATCAAAATGTAAATATGTAACTCAAAATGTATAAATGTAAATGTCTAATAAAAGTTTTTTTATTTATTATATGTGTTTGTTTCGCATTTATACTAAGGTATTAAATTGTTAAAAATAGTGGACCCGTTTCTCGGTGTTTTCTGGAAAATCAAATAAGTGCGAAGATTTTATACACTGTTATATCAGAAAATTTCACCGCAGTATTGACTTTACTGCAAGCTTTGAAGCACAAAGAAGAATAATTGTGTATGCATAAAAATCAAAAATACAATGCATTTTTATCTTGAGTATATCAAAATGAATGAATGTAAATGTCTAATAAAAAGTTTTTTTAGAAACATATGTATATACGTATATATAAGTAAACACTTATATATATATATATACATTATTTATTCTTTGATATATGCTGTATATATATACGTTTTTGAAAACTATTCAAAGTAGAACTTTTTGCTAATTATGATTAGATCTTCATATCAGCGATAAATTGCTTAAAGGTACATAATAAGGAAATGAAGCAATTTGTGTACTGAGAAATTTATTATATGTCCTTGTTTCGCATTTATACTAAGATAAAAATGTTAAAAATAGTTGGACCCGTTTCTCCATTGTTTTCTAGAAAATCAAGTGCGAAGATTTTATACACTGTTATATCCGAAAATTTCATCGCAGTACTGACTTTAGTGGGCCAACCATTGAAAACTCTCCCTCCAAATATCACGTAAAATAAAAAAGACGATCAAAAGAATTGATAATCATCATCAAGACGAAAGGGAAAAAACACTTTTATTTAAATCTTTCATTCAACTCGTTGCAAAATTGTCCATTCATACTTCTGGAGTGATAAGTACCAGCACGATCTATCAACACTACACTGCTCAAAGGCGAGGCCCCACATTCAGAATGCCTTTTTCCGAATGGACGACATTCAAGAATGCCTGGATGGTGGCCAGGGGCGCCCTTGAGACACTTTCGCAGGCCGTCTCCATCTCCTCCTTCCAGCCCGAATCTTCTCGCAGTCCCGGACAGCGAGCTCGGCATGTCAAAGTGGATCATTTATCGGCTACTGGAACACCTGGCAACCATAGGACACAAAGCATTTATCTGCACAGTATTAGGGTTTGAGATTTTAAATACAATCAAATGGCCAAATACAATCTTTACCTTTTATTATGCTTAAATATAATATACTGAGTATGGATAACTTTTAATGAAATAAAAAATATTAATTACAATTTCAAAAATTAAATTATAAATTTAAAAACATCAAAATAGTTTAACATTTTACCAAAAAAAAAAAAAAAAAAACACCCTTTCTCTAAAAGCTCATTTAAAAACTATTACTTCATCATTCTTGGAAGTATGAGCAGTACAAATAAATCCTTCATTACTATTTGAGCAACTCTTATTTCAGAATATTTGAATTTAGAACATATGCACAAAAAGGTGCGCTGATATTCTTAGCTTAACCATTATGTACTGACACTATAATGATGCGTTATAAGTTATAATATTATCATAAAAATAAATTTTTACAAAAACATTGCAGGTCCCAGTCTCGTAGGACAGTGCATCAGAGCCTAATCAAACTTCTCATCATCATTCCCAAAACTGTAAAGGGGCAACTCAGCTCTAGGCACAGTGATGTGGTGAGGTGTGGTAGTAAGATTAGGCCTCTGGCATATCTCTAGAAGATGAATTAAACTATATGTTCTCCTGGTAAAATAATTTGTGCTTTCATTTATTAAAAAAAACTAATAATAAGTTCTACTCAGTATAAATCAAATGTTTTGTTCATTTAAATAAGAGATAAAAATATTTAAGATCGTATGTTCAAAAAAGAAAAGATGTTCATAATTATGAAAATAACAGCGAGATGAGAGATGATGAAATAAATGAGCATAAGTAAAAAATGGTCTTTTAAAACTTACAAAATTGAATCTAGGAGAGTAGGCACCAAATCCAATTTTTAATATAATCCAGCACCTAAAAAAATTAAATAAATTTATATATAACCAAATCAAACAATACTTTGAAGGACAAAAATTAAATCAAAATCACATTCTGTTCATGCTTTTTTTTCTTTTAATTTTCGGTTATGCTTAACTGCAGCAATTTATTTAAATAACATTATATTTCTATGGCAATATCATTTGATATGTCTTCAAAAATTTAATTAAAACAATTGTTTCGAATTAATTATTTTTTTTAGATTTATGTAGCACGGCGATATTTTGTAAACAGTCATTCACAATTCAGAGATCTATCCATTTATTGCATTGCTTGTATCTAACTTTTATTGTGAATCTATCCAATTTTATTGCGAATCTATCCAGTTTTATTGCGAATCTATCCAATTTTATTCGAATCTATACACAGTTTTTATTGAATCTATCCAGTTTTATTACAATTCTATCCAGCTTTATTGCGAGATCTATCCGGCTTTATTTGCGAATCTATCCAATTTTGTTGCAAATCTATCCAGTTTTTATTGCGAATCTATCAATTTTATTGCGAATCTATCCAACTTTATAAAAATCTTCAAACGTAACTAAAAGACAACGGTTTCGTCAGTCACCTATCAACTAGACGAGAAGTTAGTTTGTTAAGAGGAGCGATAACAAGACTGGAATAATAGTAAATGTTCTGAAATTAAATCTAAAAATTGTGGGCAATTGATAGTCCATTACAAGTGGTTATCTTCTCAACCACAGGTGCGAAGTCGGAGACGAGCATTTTAAGGAGTTGATGTTCGTATTGAAATCCCTATTCTTTTATTATAAAGTTGGGCTGACATGTTCCTAGGCTGACACATAGATGGCGCTACTAGTATCAAATCCATATGATTTTTGGACTAACCTTCAAAAAGACACGTGTATAAAATTTGGCATCTGCTGCACTACTAGTATGTGAGGTATAGAATTTTTAGTGATTGAGGCAACTTTGTTAGTTTGAAAAATGGATAGGAATTTCGTGTGTTAATAAAGCATTGCTTTTTTTGGCAAAAAAAAATACTATTGAAGCAAAGGCTTGGCTTGATAAACATTATTTGGACTTTGCACCTGGAAAATCAACCGTAGAGAAGTGGTTTTGCTAAATTTAAAAGGCGAAATGAACACCGAGGATGATGCACGCAGTGGACGCCCCAAAGAAGGCTGTTACCGACGAAAATATCCAAGAAAGTCCACAAAATAATTTCTGATAACCGTAAAAAGTGAAGTTGATTGACGTAGCTGAGACCCTAAAGATATCAAAGGAACGTGTTGGACATATCGTGAATGAATATTTGGATATGCGAAAGCTGTGTTCAAAGTGTATGCCGCGCGAGCTCACAATCGACCAAAAACAACAACGAATGGATGATTCTAAGAAGTGTTTGGAGCTGTTCAATCGTAATAAACCGATTTTTGCGTCGATATGTGACAATGGATGAAAACAGGAGCTCCATCATTTCACACCGGGTCCAATCGATGGTCAGTGGAGCTGCACGTGATGAACACTAAAAATGCTATAACTCACATACTAATAGCGCAACGGCTATCAAATTTATACACTGTCCTTTGAGGTTTGGGCTAACTAAAAATCATATGGATTTGTAGTAGCGCCATCTATGTATCAGCCTATGAAACTTTTCAGTCACCGTACACACACACACACACACACACAAGGTGATTATAATTAAAAAGTCAAATTTTCAAAAATGCTGTAAACTTGGAAACAGAAACTTAGTTGTTAGGCTCTTAAATTAGGGGGATGGGGGAAAGTACTGTCATTTTCACAGTAAATTCAAACAGATAAATTTTTTACTAAGTTTCTATTTTTGATCAACCAATGTATCACCCTCGTTATCAACCCAACCTTTTACCATCTAGTGGGCAGAATTTTCAATGTTGGATCGATAAAAACAATGGATGAAACGGGGCTCCATTATTTCACCGGAGTCCAATCGATAGTCAGTGGGCACGTGACGAACACTAAAAATGCTATAACTCACATACTAATAGCGCAACAGCTATCAAATTTATACACTGTCCTTTGGTTAGGGCTAACTAAAATCATATGGATTTAATACTAGTAGCGCCATCTATGTATCCAGCCTATGAACTTTTCAGTCACCTGTTACACACACACACATACACACACACACACACACAAGGTGATTATAATTAGTCAAATTTTCAAAAATGCTGTAAACTTGGAAACAGAGAAACTTGGATTGTTAGGCTCAAAATTAGGGGGATGGAAAAGAAGTACTGTCATTTTCTACATTAAATTCAAACAGATAAATTTTTACTAAGTTTTTTTTATTTTTGATCAATAATGTAATCACCCTCCTAGTTCCCAGCAACCTTTTACCATCAAGTGTAAATTTTCAATGTTGGATCGATAAAAATCAATTGGTTTTTGTGCAAATTATCTGGAAATGGTATTATTTTGGACATCTTTCCGACTTTTCAAATTTTTTGAGAATTAGAAAATGTTGTAGCGATCGGAATAAATGGAAATCAATGGCGCAATTTCGGGCGAATATGGATAGGTGAGCAATACCTCCATCCCAATTCATTAGAGAATTTTTCAGAGTTCGTCTTGCGCAGTGCGGTTTTACATTTTCGTGTTGGGAATAACACCCTATTCAGTTGATAATCGCTGGGCACTTTCAATTAAAGATGGATTTACTCGCTCAACTGTTAATATCTGCATTCATAGTTTGTCCAGGTTTCAGCACTTCCAAATGAACGACCCCGCAGTAAACACACAAAAGTGTCTTTTTAGGGTGTAAACCTGGCTGATTGGGAAGCCACTGACATTTGGATTATCATAGAGGACCCATTTTTTTCATCTGCAGTGATCAAGCCATCATAAACGCTTCTGTGTTGTGCCGCTGCAGCAACAGGTGGGGTCGGTTTGCACGTGGTGGATTGGCTAGCTTTGTTTTTTCTTCGGACAGAAGCAATACGTAATATCATACAATTATTAAAAATTACATGTGCGCCTTTTCGAAAATTCGAACAATTTTGCTGACAGTCACTTTAGTTAGATGGGTATGAGATTAATTTCAAAAGTTCATTACAAAATTTAAAAAAAAATCTACTTTACAAAAGAAATATTTTTTTTTTTATTTAAGTTAATATGAATAATGAAGAAGAAAAATCAACAAATGAAAAACAAATTACGTGTTCAGTGAAAGATATTTTCTAAAAGAACAGTTGCCATGTATTGGATATTGCATTCTTATGAATTAAAGCATAAATCATTTTTATGTCTCAAATACGTAAGGTTAGTATCAAAACAAATATGCATACAAACATTTTTTCCCCACATAGATTATTAAAATGCCATGCAGTGTTTCCGCTAAAAACCTGAATAAATAAGAATAACCCTTTATTGAAGCTGAGCTAATCAATACGCCAAAAGTGTACTTTCTTTTTTTTTATTCATTTGTGTAAAAAAATACCACTGTGTAGAAAATTATTTACATACTTTTACATTTTTTTCCTCAGGGTTTTTCTTTTTTTATAGGAATAATGATTTGTTGAAACCACAGCTTGTGCGATATGGGAAATTCCCCGTCTCCATCAATTTCTTTTCTTTCTTTCCCCCCAAAATGGAATGATTAAATAAAAAGAACCGAAAGAAATGTTGATTCTACGTTTTTAGTAGTAACGGATGTTCATGAATTATGCGGGATTGTTAAATTTGTTTTCTTTTTTTTTTTATAACATTCCATTGGCAAATATATTTTTCGTAATTAGTCATAAGTAAAGGAATTCATGATAAATATCTTTGGTTAATTTTTTTCATTTCTCTGTCGATGTTTGCATTTAACAACTGAGCAAAAGATTTGCAGGTATTATATTTTTAAAGAATTTTTTCAATATTTAAATAACTAATTTAAGGAATTAAAAATATATTTTATAATTATTTCTATTGCATTGTACTCTATTTGCGCAGGAAATTAATTAGACTGTTCCCCTAAGGGGTTTGGCTTGTTGTTGCTCTACGGTCAAACATTCATGCTACCAAAGGTTCAAACCGAGACTTACTAGAAACCAGAGCGCTAGCAAAGTTGTTTAAGTATATTCGAACCATACCAAATCGGGTTAGTGTCCAAATGGGATTTAGATACCTGAAGCCTGTAAATGTATATAAAGAATCGATTAATTAATGATTGACTGAAGAAACAATTTTCTGAAATTAATTGTTTTATTAAATGAACATACATACAACGAGCACCAATTAAACATACGTTGACTTTCTCAAAAGATATTAAACCTATTGCATTTTGTTGTAGGTTGGCGAAGGTTTACTGTCGTATATATTGCAGATCTAGTTCAATCGCCAGAGTTAGATTGGTGGCATTTTAGTGTGATCTGAAATTGGATTGCTTACAAATCTAATGAAGTATTTCTTTATTCCTTCTTCATTTTCATTTGAGACCTGATGGCCAATTGGCTAGCGCTGTGGCCTGTAGTACTACAGGCATTAGGTGTGAAGACCTGCGAGGGCATGGATATTTGTTAGTGGTTCGGAATCCACGATCTGAGGTCTCATTTTAATTAGCCTAAAGTGTGCGTAAAATATGACCGTAGAGCGACATACCAAACTAAACCATTGCGGTTCGGGGGCGTTATGGCCAAACAACACTATGGCCTCTGCTTCAGATTCGAATGTTCGTATATGGTTCGGAGTTACGTTAATCGTAGGTTCCGTTCCATTTAACTAAAGTGTGCAAAAATCTTTCCAAAGTAGAGCTAAATTACAAACCAAACAAACAACTTATAAATGAAAAAAAAAGCAAACAATGAATATAACCTGGAATTTTAAAGAATCCATTAAAGATTTTTAATTTTATATTTTAAGGAGCAAGAACAATTTTTGAATCTTTATTTTTGGTTTGTGGCTATCATACAGTTATTAAAATTTTCTACGCCCGTTTTCAAAAATATCAAGACAATTTTGTTGACAGTCACTTTAGCTAGATTGATCGTTAAGTCTAATTTCAAAACTTGATTACAAAATTAAAAAAATCTACTTTACAAGAAATATTTTTTATTTATGTTGATATGAATAATGAAAGAAGAAAAATCAACAAAAAGGAAAAAACAAATTACGTGTTCAGTGGAAAGAGATTTTCTAAAAGAACAGTTACCATGTATTGGATATTGCATTTTTATGAAAATGAAAGCATAAATCATTTTATGTCTCAAATACGTAAGGTTAGTATCAACAAAAATATGCATGTACATTTTTTTCCCAACGTAGATTATTAAATGCGATGCAGTGTTTCCGCTGAAAACCTGAATAAATAGAATAACCTTTATTGAAGCTGAGCTAATCAATACGCCAAAAGTGTACTTTCATACTTACTTTTTTTTATTCATTTGTGTTAAAAATACCACTGTGTAGAAAGAATTATTTACATACTTTCACATTTTTTTTTTTTTTTCTCGGTTTTTGGTAGGTTTTCTTATTTTTTATAGGAATATGATTTGTTGAAATCCCAGCTTGTGCGATATGGGAAATCCCCCTCTGCATAAATTTCTTTTCTTTCTTTCCCCAAAATGGAATTGATTAAAAAAAAGAACCGAAAAAAAATTCTGAGTTTTTATTAGTAACGGATGTTCATGAATTATGCGGGATTGTTAAATTTGTTTTTTTTTTTTTAAACATTCCAATGGCAAATATATTTTTTTCTTAATTAGTCATAAGTAGGGGATTTCATGATACATATCTTGGTTAATTCTTTTTTTTCATTTCGCTGGCGATGTTTGCATTTTAAAAATTCAGCAATACTATTTGAAAGAATTTTTTTTGTCAATATTTAAATAATCATTTACATTGAATTAAATAGTATTTTTTATAATTATTTACATTGAATTGTACTAAGAATTAAAAAAAAATATCATACCAGAAAAAGTTTAATTTGGTTTTTTTTTCTCTACTGACATGTTGTGACACTTTAGGATAATTAGATCGGGCCCTATAGTTTAAAATGGATTCCGAACCTCCGACAAATATCCATGCCAGGATTCGAACCTGAAGCATCAACGCCCAGAGCTCTCCAAATTTGGCAACAGGTCGCCATACAAAGAAGGAGTTAGTTATCTAAATGGAGAAATATTCGTAGATATGGTGAACATGTATATCAAAGAAACGATTGATTAAGAAACGATTAACCATATTGAATATTTTATTCAGGAGATAAGCAGATACAGCGCACTCCAATCAAAAACGGATTGGTTTTCTGAAAGCTGTTACTCCTATTGGCATCTTGTTATGAGATTGGTGAATGTTTAATGTCGTATATCTAGCAGATCGATCTCCAATCGTCAAGTTAGATCGGTGAGATTTTAGTGTGATCTGCAATTGGATTGTTTACAAATCATAAAGAAATATTTCTTCTTCATCATCTTCATTTGTGCCCTGATGGCCAATTAGCTAGCGATTTGGAACTTAGTGCCAAAAACTTCAGGTTCCAATACTGGCGCTGAATGGATTATGGAATGGATATTATATATGTTAGTGTTTCAGAATCCACGTTTAACTTTAGATCTTGGTCTAATTAGCCTAAAGTGTCCGTAGTGTGACAAACCAAATCATCTTCCTTTTTCACAACAGCCCCGTGGTGGGCCGTCTGCCTACTGGCAGATATCGAGACAGGAGATGTTTCCTTTTTTACGGGGAAGAGTTATCACTCCCAACGCTACCAACGGGTCCTACTCCCAACGCTGCTATAGTCATAGTAGACTGATACATAAGGTTTGAAGTGGATTTTGAACCACTACAAATGCCCATGGCCTCACCGGAACTGGAATCCTGTGGTATCGAGAGCCAGAGCGCTAGTCACTCAACCATCAAGCGCAAAAGAAATACTTAGTTAATTAAAATAGCATTCATTGTGAACCGTTTTGCTGAAATATAACATAAAAATTCATTAAAAGATTGATTTTAATTTTTTTTTCCAGACATTTGTTTTGTTTACAGCAGTAAGAATTGTTTTTATTTTTTACAAAATTATTTCTTTATTTTAACGCAAATATAAAAGGAAATTAAGCACTTATTTAGTAATATATAAGGGCATTAGATATTCATGTAAATTTAAGTGTGAGTTAAAATAATCAAGCTAGTACTGATTATTTTATACGAAGATTTTGCAAATAAAAAGAAATAAAAACATCTTCCTAAGTCCACAAAATTTGCAATGTTGATCCAGTAATCAATTAACGGGAAGATCCAAGGGGATTTACTGGACTGACTAATTTGGAAATTAATGAGCCAAAAAAAGTTTTCGTAATTCGTTTCTAGAATTCCTTTTTTTTTAAAAAATTCGTAAATTGGTAATTTTTTATATGCTTCATGGGATTTTAGATATTCTTAAAAAACAAAACCCACTTTTTCTAAAGGATAGATAGATTAGCGTGATTTTCTACTACACCATTAGATGAAAATCATGTAAATAGCCGTATTTATAGAAAATATAACAAAAAATTATTAAATGAGAAATTCTTGATGCATAATTATTGGAAATTCTTCTTAAAAAATGATCTTTAAACAAGTAATTTATGATGATAAAATTATAATTGAACTAATAAAAGGATAATTATAAATAAAAGGATATTTAAACTTTTTCAGTCTCAGTATTGATGTCAGCTAAATAGGAAGAGGGTTTGATTATGACTGGTGACATATATTCCTGTTTTGAAGGACGAATAAACCCAGCGATGATTATTTAATAAATTGATCGTCTCATTGGAGTCTTCTGATCGGGTTTTCTTTTATGGTATATAAATTAGTGAAGTTAATTTTCTACGTCCTACACAACACATATACTCCTCTTTTTTTTGTCAACTGGTTTTCTTGTGGTAAAAGTTTTCTATGGTACACAATGGATTACAAGAAATCCTCCCCAAATCTACTGCAAATTGTTCCGACATAATTGTTTGCAAATTATGTCTTACCAAATCTGTTGTAAATTATGCTGCTTTAAATCTTCTGAAAACTGTACCACCCTAATTCTGCTTCAGATTACGTCACATAAAGCCTGCCTGCTGTAAATTATGCAGCATCAATACTATTATAAATTATGCCACACCAAATCTTCTGTAAATTATGCCTCACAAAGGCTGCTGCAAATTACGCTGACCAAGTGTTCTGTAAATCGTACAGTCCCGATACTGCTGCAAATTATGCCTCCACCAAGTCTGCTGTAAATTGTACAGCACCAAAGTTTCTGCAGATTATGTCGCACAAAATATGTTGCAAATTATGTCGCATCAAGTCTGCTGCAAATTATACCACACAACTGCTGTAAAGTATGCAGCACCAAGACTATTACAAATTATGCAAAATCAAATCTTCTGAAAATTATGCCTCACAAAGGCTACTACAAATTACTACCTCACCAAGTATGCTGCAAATTGTGTCACCTCAATGCTGCTGCTAATTATTTGCACCAAATCTACTACAAATTGTGTCGCAACAAATCTACTGCAAATTATGCGTCACCAAACCTATTTCAAATTATGCTACACCAAGTCTGATGAAAATTATGACGTAGTGATTGACTTTAGTCATGTATCGGGCGGCATACAAAAATAAAAATTATGATCAATTGAAAATCGACCATCGATTATCGAAAATTTTTTTTTCTATAAAAATAATTATTCAATTTCAGATCGATATTTTTAGTACATTCTGTGTTATGCAATAATAATTTATTGAGCCAATCTAATAGATGCATGAAAAAATTAATGGCATATTTTTATACAAAGGAAGGAGAATTCTACAATTCTGTAGAATATTTCCTAATATTTTAAAATATTAAAAATATCACCATATTTGGTTATAAAATATCGGCTTCATGAAAAGCAAAAGCTAAATTCAAAATTATGATGTAGACAATAGTTATTCTACATGAAAACGTGTTGAATTACATTATAAAAAAACAATTTTTAAAAAAATGAATATAAATTTACTTTTTGATATGTTAATGATGCGTAGGATATTTTTATGTTGTGTTTGTAAAATTATAGTAACTAGTTTTAGTACTTTTTAGTTTGTAAAATTATAAATAGTAAAAATATCATAATATGGAAACAGAGAGTTATTATTTTGTTTACTGTAAATATATTTTATTTGGGTTACTATTTAAAAAAAAATATTGTGTTACAAAAATCATGATTGATTACATTATTCTCAATACCTCTTAGTGTAACGGTGCTTCCTCTACAAGCGCGTCCCCTGTGGCGTTCAGGAGAAATGGTCAGTATGTCTTAAGATTCTTACCCAAGAGGAAGTACAGCGCAACCGGAGCTGCCGTTGAGAAACGTTTAGTACAGCGCAATCACGAGCTTCTGTTGAGAAACATTTAGTTTGTAATCTCTCATCTCGAGAGGAAATATATTCAACGCAATCTGTGTATAGGTTGGCCTATAAGCTCTTACCTGGAGAGGTAGTATATTCCTGCGCCTTCTCTAAGTATGCTGCTAAGTACATGTTAAGCTGCTAAGTATCGGGGTTTTGAATTATAAGTAGAATCCTTCCACGAATATAGAATTATCTGTCTTTAAATCTGTTAAACATTGTATATCTCTAATTGTATGTGTGTGTAAATAAAGTTGCGAGTTTTCAAACCTGTGTCTCAAATCTCAACCCAACAGCACCAATTACAATCCAGCCATAACCAGAAATAACCGACAACACTACAATCTGGCGCACAACGTGGGACCTGTTCGAACGGGTTTTCGGATTAGAAGTGGAATCCCTCCGAGATTCTAGAATTATCTGTCTTTAAATGTGTTAAATATTGTATGTCTTTAATTGTATGTATGTGATGTCTGTGCGTGTGAAAGTAAAGCTCTGAATTCTCAAACCTGTGCATTAAGTCTCAACCCAACCACACCTAGTTACAATCCAGCCGTCCAACCGACAATACTACATTACAAAAATCATTATCTTACAAAAAAATTCATTATCTACTTCTTTGTGTGATATAGAAAAAATGATAAAATTTTAATTAATTAAATGAAATTTTGTTGATATAACATCGAAAATAATTCCATCTTAAAAAAAGTCCTTAAATGCAACTTTAAATATATTTTATTTGGGCGATTACTAAAAAAATAATATTATATTACAAAAATAACGATTGCATACAATATTCTGAACATTTCTTGCAAAATCGTTATCTTACAAAAAAATCATTATCTACTTTCTTATGCAGTATAGAAAATCGAGGCAATTTTAATTAATCAAAGGAAATTTTACTGATATAACATTGAAAATAAATCCCTCTTAAAAACTCCTTAGATACAACTTATATGCAATAAAAAGGAAACAATTCCTCCCAAATGCATCAAAATCAGCAAAGAAAAAAAGGAATTCTTCAATACAGATTATGATAGTAAAACAAACAGCATAATCCCAAATACGGTATCGGATTGCTTCCTACGAGACGCCAAATTATTGTTTATTCTATAGACATGTAAATTGCACTGTCTAAGAAAGTGAATACATGTATAATACCGGAAAGCGCAAGATAAAAGATAGTTCTTTAGACAGCCCTATAGATCAATGTCAGTCTGGACCTGTATTAGACGTACTAGTTTGAAATCGACAACCAATCCTAAACAGTTTTTTGTTTTTGGTACTGAAGTAAGAAAAAGAAAAATTTTTTTTAGTTGTTTTTGTTTTTAAACTAGAGTGAGCTGGATTGTTTTTGGGAAATAAGAAAGAGAATGAAGATGAAATAACACTCCTTTTGTAAAAGAACTATCTAAAATAATAGTGTTTTCACCAAAATAGGTTTTATTTATTTATAGTTCATATAATATGTATACATTAAATTAAAAATAAAAATATATTAAAAAGTCGAAACGATGCTCTTTGAAACTGTTTGTAATAAAATATCGAAAAATAATTTTTGATAATATTTTTATACTACAACATCAAAATTAGTCTCAGCTGAAAATTATCCTAACCATAATTCTTATAACTTTGATACTAATTTGAAAGTCGAATAAATTAACAAATATAGAAGTGACTGAAAAATGAAATAAAACCTCTCAAATGAACGAACAATAGAAATATATTTACATATTTTGTAGACATTCTTACAAAAGATCTTTGTAAGAATCTTTGGTAATAAAATTTTTTTATCAAATCGATAATCTAAATTATATAGTTCTATTAGATTATATTACAAAATTTATGATTAAAATAATAAAATATTGATCTGAAAAAAAGAAACAGGCTTTTCAAATAAATGTCAAATGATTTAAAATTTATCAATTTATTTATTAAGTAGTTATTTAAGGATAAGTATAAAATAATTATTGCTGATGAAGATAAATTATGTATGATGTAAAGATTTTTATAAGTTGCACATCAAAATCAATTCTTTTTTTTATAGATTTTGTAATCTGCGTTAATCAAAGACTGAATGGTATTGTTGAATCTAATGTCTTTTACTATGGGTGAGAAAATATACTATCTCATTTCAGCTTCGATTTACCAGTAGAATTTGAAAAACAGATGGAAATTTACAAGTAGACATTTTTGTAATTGTGACTACTACTAAGGTGTTTCCATGTGGTCACACACAAAGTTTGGGGATGAAAGTTGGAAATACCTCCATGAATAATTACCCCGCAGTTAAGTATGGTATTGGAGAAACACCGATGTCATGAGAAATCTTGTAAAATCCCCCAAATTCACACATTTTTCAAAATAGTTGCACTGTACCTCCAACGAATCTCATGTTTTAAATCGTTATTATAGTAAACGAATGCATAAAAAAAACAAATTTGGATATAATAAACATAGTATTTTTTTAAAAATGATCGATTAAAACAATTTCTGATTTAAAACAATATACTCAAATTTTTTTCTATATCCAGTACAAGAGTTTTCGTTTATAATTTATAAGGATTAAATACAAAAAAAAATGGAAAAAGGTAATTGGTAATTTTACAGTCACAGGTATTTATAATCCATTAATAAAATTATATCTATTTTAAAATGGAAGAGATGTGAAAAAATTCTAACTATATATATTGAACTAGTTGCACATAAACTCTATTTAAATTACTAACGTATACATATTTTTGTATTATAAATTAAATTACTGTGAAACACAGACACTCTAAAATAATTTATAATTAATGGTTAGTGTGGGTGTATTGTATGATAAGAAATTGGGGCTAAAATATAACTTTGTTGAAATTTTTAATAATTTTAATTAATAAAGTTGCTTAATAAATATGTTGAAATAAATTTTTGCTTAGAAGATTCTATTAATATAATTCTGTTACATTATGGAAATTAATTTATTTAATAATCCTAGAATTTATAGTTTCGGGTTAAAATTTAGAATTTCTTCTACCTTTAAAATTCGTTTTTTTAACATTACAGTAAGTACTTTCCTAATTCTTTAATGTCCAATTAAAATATAAAAAAATTACCTGGAATAGTTAGTTGCTAATTAATATATAAAAACAAATCCATGTATTATATAATTAAGTTAATAATAGATTTTAATATTAATAAATTAACTGATAGTATAAAATATGAACAATTGCAGATAAATAACTGAATGATATATTCTTACCTAATATATATTAATATAATTATTAGGCTAAATATAACACGTAGTAATACTCGTATAATGTCAAATTAAAAAAATCATTTAATAAGTTGTTAATAATAATAACAAACATTCATATAATAAAGTTAATAATTTTTAATAAATAAATTAACTGATAGCATTAAATATTTATTGAAGAACAATTGCAGATAAATAACTGAATGATATATTCTTCTACAATAAATTTGTATAATAAGGTTAAATAGTAACATTAAAAAAAAAAAAAAAAACTTCAAATGGTTAAGGACTCTACAATAACATTTTGGAACAAAATATACCGAAAAAAAAAAAAAAAAATATTTTATTGTATTTGTAATTATTTTATTTTACGCCAATAATTATTGTATTTTCCCAAATTTATACATAATATTTTAATATTAATGAACGACCAGTAAGATACAGAAAATGTTATCTGTAATGACTAATAATTTTACTAGAAATATAAATATTAAATATACTTGAGATCTAATATCCTCTATAACTATGTTTAAAAGTATAATATTACACAAAAATGAGTAGCCTATTGGGGAAATTTTTTTGTCAAGAGATTGTTGATAAGGTTCCTGTTTTTATTTCTCTATGTTAGGAAAATAGATCATAGATCATAATAACAACATTGATCCATGACGTATATAATCAAGTCATTTAAAAATAACTTTTACATGAGGTAAATTCTTGTTTGTTTTTATCTTTTATTTTGCCTGAACATAATTAACAGGTTCGGGTTCATTGTACCATGGAAGTGGTTCAGAATCCACGTTAAACTTGAGTCCCGGTCTAATATGTAGGTAAGGCGTTTTATTGTTATTTATCTTCAAGTTACGCGCCCCCAGGGGTAATTAGTAACGTCTGTGCTTAAGGTACATGGGAAACAGAGTTTGCCAGCTGCTTTAGAAAAAAAAACCCTTTTATTTCTTGCAGGTATATAGGAAATGAATAAATTACTATTGTTGTAGCATTAGCTTAGCTAGAAATAAAAGATTCCTCAAACACTTTTATTTGACAGAGATTTCAAGAATACCAGATGTTTATTGTTACCAAGATAAAATGCATAGGAAAGACAGCAAGATTATAATTTTTTTCAAAAAATAGAAATCCTCTTGGAAAGGATTTCAAGATCTCAGGATATATCTAGAATAATTATGATTCTGTATTGAAATATAGATAATTTCTTTTGAAAATTTAAATAATTATTTAAAAGATAAATAAGGCAATTTAGACATATTGGGATAAAAAATAATTTAATGAATAGTAGATATATTCAATTTAGATTCGATAAATATTTACATTTGAAAGTAAAATTGATAAGTATTCATTTTCATGTTATACAATGCGTTCAGCACTCATTTCATGTTAAACAATAAAAAATCAATTTAAGGAATAGTAGATATATTCACACAATTTAGATTCGATAAATACTTTGCATTTGAAAGTAAAATTGAAAACTCATTTAATGATACAATGCGTTCAGCACTCATTTCATGTTAAACAATAAAAATCAATTTAATGCACAATGTATTCACACATTTCATTCGATTAAACTTGCAATAAAAATCACTCATTTAATGCTAACAATGCGTTCAGCACTCATTTTTCATGTTATATGCGTTCAACACTCATTTCATGTTATACAATGCGTTCAGCACTAAATGTTACTTGCATTTGAAAGTAGATAATTCATAAAATTAAGCATTCGATAAATACTTGCATTTGAAAGTAAAATTGATAAGCACTCATTTCATGTTAAACAATGCATAAATTCCATTTTTTCTGTCTACTAACCGTTTATTTTTCCTAAATGGTTTGGAGGAAAATATAACCAACATTATAAATTTTGTATAAAACAACAGTAAAACTCCACTCTAAAACAGAATTGCATATATTGTAAATATAAAGTTATGACTCGTTGCAGGAATACAGCTAGTGTATAAGGTAACAAACTATCACATATACACATTCGGTTTAGGTTATTTTGATTTAGATAGCTGTTATTTATTTATTTATATATTATATTATATTATTTATACCATAAACGTATTATTATTATAAAAACATTTTTTAATTTCCACACAATGTAAAATTTGCTATTAATTACAGCTAATAATTTGCTATAAGCTACAGAAAACTTCATTCTTACTTACTCTTCACTTACTTATATTGTAAATAGATAAATAAGGTTCATTGCAGGAATACTACAAAGGAATTCGCTTACTGTATAAGGTAATAAACTGTCACATATAAATATTATGTTAAGCTATTTTAATTTAGACAGCTGCTATTTATTTATTTATATATTATATTATTAATATCATAATCTTATTATTATTATAAAAACATTTTTTAATTCCTACACAATTTAAATTTCGCTATAAATTATAAATAAAAATAAGGTTAAAAGTGGAATAAAAAGTAATGTTATCATAGATAAGGAATATTGTGAAAATAAACGCATTTTTCATATAAATATGCATAATAAATAATATATGATAAATAAATCCAGAGAGTATTGAGAAATTAAAACCTCAATCAAATAAATTTATAAAAATGGGAAAAACGCTAAAAATATAATAGAATAAGAAAGCTACACAGCAACTTAAGGCTCTCTATTGACTTCAACGGAAATACATTGTGATTCTTATCACGAATTTTGATTTTACAAAACCATTATTTTAAAAAGTCCCTTTTTCTCAGTTAAAGTTTTTATAAATCTTTGATCACCTTCTTAGATAAACTGATCTAGGGAAAAATGATCGGAGATTTCTTTAGGAATTTGATCCCATCTGATAAATATTCAAAATTTTCCAAGTGAAACGTTGTCCTTTAAGTTATTTTACAGGCCATCAAACTTTATTTATTGAAAATAGTGTGCATCCAAAATTACTTTGAGGCTTTTGTCTAAGTAACATGATAAAATACTGCTGGAAAGAAATTTTAAGCAACTATCAATAATGATTATTGGACAGAAATAAATGTCAGGCAAAAAATTCTGAAAAAAAAAATGAACTCATATAAGTCTATTGATGCTTGACAAGTATCAAAATAAATGAATATTTTCTCTCCAGGTTTGTATAAAAATAAATATGTTTTAGTTTTATACTGAATTTCTAGTGAGTTCTTAAATTTAATATAAAACTTGTATTTATAGCTCCGACGATGACTCTCTTGTGTAAATTTGAATCGGTTACAAATTTTACATATAAGGTCGAGACTGATTTAAAGTTAATTGCCGGACATTTAAAAACAACAACAAGGATATACTTTTTATTATTCTTAAAAAAGATATTGTTTTTAAAAGATAAATGCAAATAATCGTACAATTTTATTTAAAAATATTTTTTTATTTTTTTACTAAAATACATATTTATCCTTATGGGTGATAAGGCAACATTAAAACAATAATTTTTTTAAATAGGAGGAATCGAATAATAATCACCTGTCTAATAATTTGCAGATAATATCATAATTAACTCAATGATTATCAATAATGATCGAGTGTTGTTTCAAAATCAATTTAGAATGATACGTTTTTGTACTAAATAATTAAAAAGTCACTGATTTTATGGTTGAGATATATTTATTTCTAATTTTCAACTCTGTAGTAGGAAGAATTACCACGTGATTAAAAAGTGATTTTTTAGATTTGTTTTAAAAAATAGAATTCTTCTTCGTAATTGCCTGTTATTTCATAAATGATGATGATCTAGATAATGTAATGTGTTAAATTACTGGATATCAGTTTTTATATATTGAAGCAAAATGGTTTTTTCGATTGTGAACTAGTTGATTGGTCATCATGATTACCCACTTCATCTTGCTTTGCTTTCAATACATTAATTTGATTTGTTGAAGAACTTGTCACGTGAATTTTTTAGCGGCTTCAACTGGAAAGTACCAGCTATCTTTGAATGTGTGTATCAATCATCGTATCACATTTCCGAACTTGCATTATTGTCAGTACATTCAAACAGTTCTAAAAATTATAGGAATAAGAGATTGAAGCAAACTAGCAAATAAACTATTTGGACACTTGCTGAACTCATATTAACCAGTAAGCAGTATACTCCAATAGTTGGCTTGTAAAAATCATTAGAAATAAGAGATTGTAAGAATAAGCAAATGAAGGATTTGTTTCCATTTCTGTTCAATTAATGTCTTTTCACCTAAATGCTGTAACTAAGACTGCTGTTTTACGAAACGTTTTTGATTAACAAAAAAACGGGGCTTGATGGCCGAGTGGCTAGCTCTGGTACCACATGTTTCGGTGTCAGGAATGTTTGTAGTTCTTCGGAATCCACTTTAAACTGTATTAAATGGTCTTTTAGCCCAAAGTGAAGCATAAGGTGAACGTAGAGCGACAAACCAAACCAAACTAACAAAAAAAAGGGTGTGTTTTTTTAAGGATGTCCCAAAACAACCTCCATAATATTAACACACTTCCATGACCTACCGGACTTCTAAAATTGCTACCAATTGAAAATTTGGTCAATGGGGTGCATAAATCGTATAGAAGAGAGTTTAGTTGAAATGGATAAATTCACTGTAATTTTTTGCTTACTGCAATTGTGGAATTAGTTGTCGTTTACGTCAGAGTACGAATCAATAATCCCCATACATATTCAATTCAATTAAAAATTTGTACAATATTTTATATATATTTTTTATGTTTATTTTATTCTTTGTAAATAACACAATAAAAAATGAGGATATACTCGAGAATTTGAATTTGATATCTGAAAGAAGAAACAAAAAACAGCAACAAGTAAATTAAATGTAAAAAAGAATAATAACTCATTGCATAAAAGACAGCATAAAAGGCTCATTGCATAAAAGCACGAAGAAAGAATTCTCAGACAGCTGTAAAATTTGGTATGCATATGTTAGTAAAAGAGCATATGTAAATGATTAAAATTTCAACATCATTGCATAGTATTTAATAAGAAGAATAACCTTTACGTGAATCAACCCAAAACCATAAATAGTCGTGCTGAGGTATTCTGTATGCAACTTATCTGCTGTAGAGGGATGTTTTATAATCAGAGAGGAATTTATGCCGTCATCGAAGCGAATATAAATCATTGGGATGAATGAAGATGAATGTCATCTGGGCGATTTGCCTACCACCTCAGTAGTAGAATTACAGAAACGGAAGTATTCAGTAGAATTTTACTGCTTACAGCAGTTGCGGAATTAGATGCCGTAAGACCCATAAGAAACCTATATATCTCAATGCCCGATCGTACTTACAGCATCGTGCATTCACGTTAAAGGTTACCCAACACGATATTAGAAACTGTATTTCGTTTGAAATTTTCTGCAATAAATCATGATTTTACAATTATTTACTTTTATCAATGTTAAAAATTTTAAAATTTTAATCCATCATACGAAATTCTTTCTTTGATTGCTAATTATGTATTTATTGCTAATAATGTATTTAAAAATATTTGAATAGCTTATCAAAATAATCTGAGAATAAAGTTTATGTTTATTGAGAAGTGGTAATTTTCTTAAAATTATTGGCATAAGTTTAGAAAATTTGTTTTTCTTGGAAATAATGAAAATAATTTTTTTATATATTTGCTTTTATTTGAATATTTTCATTATATTTCTCATTATATTCTATGAGACCCTGTCTAGCTTTTACTTTTCTTCATTATTTTTCTACTTACTCGAGGACTAATACGGTCCAATGAGATACTAGATCATGCATTTATTTGTAGTTATTCCTTCAATAAGTAGTTTTTGTTTTTCATTTTGTAATTATTTATTTATCCCAGTGTTACAAACATACATGCAAAATTTCGATCAGTTCTGGCTATTTTTCTATTTTGAATATCTTTTATCTATTTACTTTCAACTAATTTTTTACTCAACTAATTTTTAGGGTATTAAATGTAATAAACAAAAGTAATACTTCATTTTTCTCTTTCTTTTTTTTTTTTGTATAATATATAGCTAATACCAGTGAGAGTATGCAAATCTTCCAATTTATTATAAATATACAATATCAGTGGCAAATTTCCCCGTGATACAATGGAATTTAAAAAAGAGTCAAAGTCACATTTGTGATTTAACCATAACATTTAAACTTTATCCATACATTCTTTCCTTTTACCCTTTTTGTTTTATAATATAGATGACATCAGTGAGAGCTCTCAAATCCTCCAATCTACTACAAATCTGCAATAGCAATGGCAAATTACCTCGTGATACACAGTAAGGAATTAAAAAAGCAGAACTACATTTGTACCTTAACCATAACAATTAAAAGTTATCCATACAGTCTTTCATTTTCTAAAAGAAATCAAAGCCATATTTGTAACATCCATACATACACACATTCCACATTTGTACCTTAACCATAACTTTAAACTTTATCCCTACATTATTTCATTAGTAAAAATATCAAAATCACATTTGTACCATCGATGCATTCTTTCAATTTGCCTTGTTGTGTTATATAGCTAACATCAGCGAGAGTTCTCAAATCTTCCAATATACTATAACCCTGCAATACTAGTGGCAATTTACCTCGTGATATACTGCCTGGGAATTTAAAAAATCAAAATCATATTTTAACCTTAACCATAATATTTAAACTTCATTCATACATTCTTTCATTTTTCTCTTTTGTTGCATAATATAGCTAAAACCAGCTTAAATTTCCAAATCTTCTAATTTACAAATCTGCAATACCAGTGGCAAATTATCTTATGATACACTGTGTGGAAAAAAAAAAAATCAAGACCGCATTTGTACCTTAACTATAATATTTAAACCTTATTCATATATTAGTTCATATTTCCCTTTAGTTTTATGAGATTGCTAATACCAGCGAGAGTTCTCAAATCTTCTAATATACTACAAACCTGCATTACCAGTGGCAAATTATCTCGTGAAACACAGTAAGGAATTAAAAAAGCAAAACCACATTTGTACCTTAACTCTGGCAGTTAAACTTTATCCATACATTCTCTCATATTCCTCTTTTTTGTTATATAATATAGATAACACCAGCGAGAGTTCGCAAATATTTCAGTCTACTACAAATCTACAACACCAGTGGCGAATTACTTACACTGCCTAGAATTTTGTAAAAAGATCAAAACCATATTTGTACCATCCATATTCTTTAATTTTGCCTTTTTGTTGTATAATATAGATGACATCAGCGAGAGTTCTCAAATCTTCCAATCTACTATAAATCTGCAATGCCAGTGGCAAATCACATATTGATACATTGTCTGGAATTTTAAAAAAATCAAAACTATATTTGTACCTTAACCATAACATTTAAACTTTTATCTATACATTCTTTCTTTTTTTTTTGAAAAATCCAAAACATATTTGTATCATCCATACATTCCACATTTGTACCTTAACCGTAACATTTAAACTTTATTCAGACATTCTTTCATAACAAAGAGGAATTTGTTATATAATACAGCCAACACCAGCGAGAGTTCTCAAATCTTTGAATGTACTACAAATCTGCAACATCAATGGCAAATTACCTCACGATAGAAAGGAATTTATAAAAAAAATTCAAAACCGCAATTATGACTTGATCATTACATTCAAAACTGATCCTTTTGCAAAGGCATTTATCAGAGAGCCTTAGAGATATTTTTTCCATTAATCAATAAGTCAATACAATCATGTATAATCTCTAAAAGTGAAAAGTAAGCGTTTCATTTTCTTTGATTTACACTTGAAGATTTTTCAATAGCTTTCGGAAATACGCGACGAGGCGGTGCTTTAATTCCCTTTCACAAAAACTGCATAGTAATGAATATCCTGGAAAAGCTATTTATTCGTTGATTCTCTTATTCGGTTCTAATGGTTCCGAGAGGAGCGACATTCATCAAGTAGCTCAGAGTGAGAACAATTTTTATCGTTCATTACGCCTTTTATGTTCCATTGACATCCAACTTTTATCGCGTATTGTTAACGATACGTAAAATTGGTCTATTACCTGAGTGCTTTAATCTCTTTGAAAGTTAATGACACCATTACAATCAATCATGCTGTCTCTAAAGTGAAATCTTCAATAGAAAGCACTACAAAGAAAAACCAGAGTGTGGGTGTGCATTGAAAACTTTAATAATTAATTTAAATTGATTCACGTGTTAAAACGATAGCCATGCATACTTTGAGGATAACATTATATCAATACTCACGACTCTTTTCTACGTATTGTCCTCTAATGGTTTCTATTTGAGCCGGTCCATTCTTTAAACTTATTACTTTATATAGCTATTAATTTTGGGGCTTTTATTCTTATATAAAGAAAAATATGAGTTTTATATTCTTTTTTTTGTATCTGTGATTTATTTAAATATGCCAATTTATTAAGTTAACTCATATGGAGTTTATAAATATTTTAAAAGCAAAAATATTTCTAACATTGTCAGTTTTAGGTTTAATCAATAAAAGAAATCACATATATGGCGATTTAGTTTATATTTTGCTACATATTTCTACCAAAATTGAAAATTAGTTATAACCAATTATACAGATTTTTTTCAAGAAAATTTTATAAGTTTATTTATTGAAATTTTACCAAAATACACGAATTCCAAATAAACATTACATAAATTTATATTAGGTAAAGTATAGCTTGAGGATTAATAGACTGGAAGGGAATAGGAAGTGGAGCCTGACGGTGGGCGCTCAGTTCCACAGGTTTCGGGATGTTTGCAGTGGTTTGAAATCATCTGATATGACTGTAGAACGTTGAGTGTAGGGCTGACAATCCTACCCCGTAAAAGAAAACTTTTGTCTCAAAATCTGCCAGTGGGCAAATGGCCTTGGCCCACCATAGGGGCTGTTGCAACTAAGAAGATAGTAAAACTAGGTTTAGTATTTATTTAAATATGGGGTTTTATTTTGTAAAAATTATAAATATGGATGTAGTTTAAATGTTTTGGTTAAGGTATAAAGGTAGTTTAAAATTTTTTTAATTCCAGACAGTATATCATGATGTAAATTGCCACTGAATTTGCAGATTCGTAACAAATTAGATGTTTGGGAATTCTAGCTGATGTGAACCTCTATTATTTAACAAAAGGGAAGATGAAAGAAGGTATGGATAAAGTTTAAATGTTATACTTAAGGTACAAATGTAGTTTTGATTTTTTTTAAATTCCAGACAGTGTATAAAGAGGTAATTTGCCACTGATCTTACATAATGTAATAGATTAAAAGCTTTTGAAATTCTAATTAATGTGAGGTATAGTATGAAACAAATGAGCAAAAGGAAAATAATTGTAGGGATGGTACAAATGTGGTTTTGATTTTTTTTTTTTTTTAACAAAATTCCAGACAGTGAGTAAGTAAATAATTTGCCATTGATGTTTCAGATTTGTTGTAGATTAGAAGATTTGAAAAATGTCGCTGGTGTTAGTTATACTATACAACAAAAGGAGAAAATGGAAGAAGGTACGGCTAATGTTTAAATATGTGATATGTCACTGATAATGCTGATTTATAGTAGATTGGAAGATTTGAGAACTCTCGCTGGTCTTAGCTATATTATACAACAAAATGGGAAAAATGAAATAATGTAGGGATAAAGTTGAAACGTTATGCTTAATGAGGTACAAATGTAGTTTTGATTTTTTTTTTTTTAATTCCAGACAGTGTATCACGTCATAATTTGCCACTGGTATTGCAGATTTATAGCAGATTGGAAGATTTGAGAACTCTCGTTGGTTTTAGCTATCAATATATGAGGGTCAAGATATTAATTTAGTAAGTTTTTTGACTGGAGAAAATTAATTAAAAAAATTAATTGAAGTGTAATTATTATTAATTATAAAAATTAGAAATTTAAAAATTATTAAATTAAAAAAATATTAAATTATTTATTAATGTAATCAATTATCAAAACGATTCAATTTATAATAAAATTATCAACATTATTATAAAATAATTAAAACCTGGTTTATACATCCTTTCTCATTGAATAACATATTTCAATAGAAAATTGAAAGTATGCAAAATGATTTAATAATGAATGCCTTTTTGTTATATGGCACAAAAAAAATAATAAAAAATAAAAAACTTACTAAGGCATTATTAAATTTGCCAGACAAAGATATTGATTTTCCAAAAACTTCCTTAAGAACTTAATATAACTTATAGTTATTAACCGTACGCTATAATTAGTATCACATCAGAAATAATTTGTTGCTGGACTTACTGCATTCTGTTCTAAAAGCCAACCATTCGCGTTGTTTAATCGACAGCGAAAGGTACTCTATCTAAAACGCTAAGATAATGATAATATCTGATAGTGATGATACCTAATGATGGAATAGCGTTCATTTCCAATAGTGGCGATATCTAATGCAAATGCTCATTTCAAAGCGATTTATTTCAAAATATCGATTCTCATATTAACTTTTAACATTTGGTCATTTGACTTCCACACGTTTTTTCCTGGATTATAATGGCGAAATGAACGAACTGATGATAAAATAGTGTATTTATTGCATACATAATAGTCAAATATCACGCAGTTCAAGCGGACATTTAAAATTTTTCCTTAGAAAGACATGATAATTAGCTTCTAGTTATTTATTTTTATGGACAATTTATTAATAACTTAGTGTTTACAATTAAAAAGTGCATTGAATTACAATTACTTTTAAACCTAATATCAATCAAATACATAAAATTGATATTAGTATTATTGCACTAATATCAATACAGAAATATAGTACAGAGATAGACCTCAAAGATAAATTAAGTCTATTATTCTCTTCTCATTTTTTTTTAATTTTATAATACTAACCATTATTATCTTATATCCTGTTGTATTATTATCCTATTCTATATACCAAAAATAAAATGTTTCATTTTAATATAATACTGCCCAATATTAAAATTGTTTCAAAGCAAAGTTCAACAATATGCGTTGTATACAATCTCTTGTTCAACAATATCTGTTTATAAAGCAAACTACACTGTTTCTGTATATCCAAACTATTCAATATACATATATATATATATCAAAGATAAATTAAGTTTATTATTATCTTATCAATTTCTTTAATTTTATAATACTCCTCATTCTTATCTTATCTCCTGTGCTATTATTCTCCTAATTTTGTCTGCCCCAAACAAAATGTTTTATTTTAATATATTACTGCTCAATATTGAGATTGTTGCAAAGCAAATGTTAACAATATGTTTCTGTATATTCAAACTTGTTAGTACACAGATATATCTCAAAGATAAATGAACTCACTGGGGAGAAGATAAATGAACTCATGGTTGAGAAGACAAATTATTGTTTAAAAGTACCTGACACCTTTATAACTAATAACTTAATACTAATTTCATTGCCCAAGGTAAAAATAAATACACATATTAAATGTCATACACGTTTTCTTTACAAATATACTATTCCTTATTAATGATGAGATGTATAAAACTCCGCAGTAATTACTGCTGAATATTAAAATTGCTTTAAAGCAATGTTAAGCAATATGTGTTTTGTTGCAATCTGCTGTTCAGCAATATACGTTTATAAAGTAGACTACACAGTTTTTGCTTATACCAGCTAGTTAGTAAACAGATCTATCTCAAATATAAATGAAGTTTGTGATTATCTTCTCAGTTTCGTTACTTTTATGATACTTCCCACCATTTTCTTATTTCTTGTTGTACTATATTATTATTCTCATTCTATATACCTCAAAATAAAATTTTAATTTAAAAAATATTATTGCTAAATATTAAAGTTGTTTCAAATCAAATTTTAACAATACCTGATTATGAAACAAGCTACACTGTTTCTGTATATCCAAACTAGTTAGTCCAGAGATATATCTTAAAGATAATTGAACTCACGTTGGAGAAGATAAATGAACTCACGTTGGAGAAGATAAATGAACTCATTGTTGAGAAGACAAATTATCATTTAAAAGTGCATAACACCTTTATAACTAATATCTTAATACTAATTTCATTGTCCAAGTATAAATAAATACACATATTATATGTCATACACGTTTTCTTTACAAATGCACTATTCATTATTAATGACGAAAAGTGTAAAACTCCGCAGTAAATTAATGCCATGTTTATTATGCCACCTTAAAAAACCCAAGTGAGCTCAAAATATGTCAGATGCTTGGCATTTCAAAAGTGATTAAGTATCTGCCACTTGGAGCGCAAATACTCTTAATCTTATGGTGTCTTCGTCGTTATCGGAAACACTCAGACATTTTAGCTGAGTATTAAATTCACACAGCGATCTGGGTTGATGCCAGAGAAGAAAGAAGTTGCGAATTAAATAGAAGTATTTAATTTCAGAGAAGAAGAACAATGGGTTTTAGAGTGTGATTCGCATTCAGATTCATTGATAACAAATGAAACGAGTGACTGTGTATTTTAATGCACATTTAAAGAAATTTGTTGGAAATTGAAGACGATTTGGGAGCTGGAGGCTTATAAATAAACTTAATTGTATATAAGGGAATACTTCTATTCTTTTTGAAGATATTTCAGATTTAAGAGTAACTATTAAGTAATGAGTGTTTAAGAATATTTATAGCACAACAGAAGGCAATTAAATTCAATTTAAGAGATGAAATGCAAATTAATTTGTAAATAGTTTCTAATGTAGTTAACAATGTATTTTTTTAGGTTTTATAGTTAAGAAAAACAATTTTATCTGATTTAGATAATGTATTCAGTTTCATTTTCGTTTTACAAACAGCAGTAATAATTTCTTGCAACTGATTCGACATCTAATGAGGATTCAGTAAAATATATGAAATGTTTTTTATGCTTTTTATTAAATAGGAGACAGTAGGATATAATATCTATTAACTAATATTCTTCTAATAGGAAGCGGTAAAATGTACCGTCCATGAATTAATATTCTTCTAATTGTAAACAGTAGGATGTACTATATATTAACTAATATTATTTTAATAGGAAACAGTGGAATGTTCTATCAATTAGCTAATATTCTTCTAATTGGGAACAGTAGAATGTGCTATCTATAACCAAATATTCTTCTAATAGGAAACAATAGAGTGTAGTATCTATTAACTAATATTCTTCAAATTGGAAACAGTAGATGCACTATATATTAACTAATATTCTTCTAATTGGAAACAGTAGGATGTACTATATATTAACTAATATTCTTCTGATAGGAAACAGTAGAACGTACTATCAATTAATAATGTTTTTCTAATAGGGCACAAGAGAATGTACAGTCTATTATACTAATATTCTTCTAATAGGAAACAGTAGATTGTACTATCTATTAACTAATATTTTTCTAATAGAAAATAGAATATATTATCTTTGAACTAATATTCGTCTAATAGAAAACAGTTGATGTCCTATCTATTAACTAATATTTTTCTAATAGGAAATAGTAGAATGCCCTATATATTAACTAATATTCTTCTATATACCACAAATAAAATGTTTCATTTTAATATATTAATGCTCAGCATTAAAACTGTTTCAAAGCAATGTTTAATAATATATATTGTATAAAATCCGACGTTAAAAAATATATGTTTATAAATCAAACTGCATTGTTTCTGTATATCAAAACTAGTTAATACACAGATATATCTCAAAGATAAATGAACTCATTATTGAGAAGACAAATTATTATTTAAATGTACCTGACACCTGTATGACTAATATCTTAACACTAATTTCATTGTCCGTGGTATATATAAACACACGTATTATATGTCATACACGTTTCCTTTACAAATGCACTATTATTAATGACGAAAAGTGTAAAACTCCGCAGTATATTAATGCCATGTTTATTATGGCACCTTAAAAAACCCAAGTGAGCTCAAAATATGTCAGATACTTGGCATTTCAGAAGTGATTAAATATCTGCCACTTGGAGCGCAAATACTCTTAATCTTATGGAGTCTCCGTCGTTATCGGAAACACTCAGACATTTTTGCTGAGTATTAAATTCCAGCAGTGACCTGGGTTGATGCCAGAGAAGAAAGAAGTTTCGAATTAAATAGAAGTATTTAATTTCAGAGAAGAAGAACAATGGATTTTAGAGTGTGATTCTCATTCAGATTCATTGATAACAAATGAAACGAATGACTGTGTATTGCAATGCACATTTAAAGAAAATTGGTTGAAATTGAAGACGTTTTGGGAGTTGGTGGCGTATAAATAATCTTAATTGTATATAAAGGAATACTTCTGTTCTTTCCGAACTAGGTATTTCGAGATTTAAAAGTGTCTATTAAGTAATAAGTGTTTAAGAATATTTATAACAATTAAATTCAATTTAAGGGATTAAATGTAATTGAATTTGTAAATAATTTCTAATGTAGTTAACAATATATTTTTTTAGGTTTTATAGTTAAGAAAAAGGTATTAGCCAGTAAGATAATGTATTTAATTTCCAGTTTTCGTTTTACAAATAACAGTAATATTTGTGCAATTTATCCTACATGCAATACGGATTTAGTAAAATACATGAAATGTTTTTATGCATTTTATTTAATAGGAAACAGTAGAATGTACTATCTATTAACTAATATTCTTCTAATAGGAAACAATACAAGGCCCTATATATATTAACTAATATTCTTCTATGTACCACAAATAAAATGTTTCACTTTAATATATTACTTCTCAATATTAAAATTCCTGCAAAGCAAAGGTTAACAGTATGTTTCTGTACATCCAAACTAGTTAGCACACAGTTATATCTCAAAGATAAATGAACTCACGGCGGAGTAGATAAATGAACTCATAATTGAGAAGGCAAATTATTATTTGAAAATAACTGACACCTCCATAAATATATCTTAACAATAGATCGAAATTAAATCAAGTAATAATAATTTCATTGTCCAGGGTATAAATAAACCCACATATTAAATGTCATACACGTTTTCTTTACAAATGCACTATTCCTTATTAATGATGAGAAGTATAAAACTCCGCAGTAAATTAATTCCATGTTTATTATGCCATCTTAAAAAACCCAAATATTCTCAAAATATGTCAGATACTTGGCATTTCAAAAGTGATTAAGTATCTGCCACTTGGAGCGCAAATACTCTTAATCTTATGGAGTCTCCGTCGTTATCGGAAGCACTCAGACATTTTAGCTGAGTATTAAATTCCAACAGCGATCTGGGTTGGTTTTCTTTAATTTTATAGTACCCCCACCATTTTCTTATCTTCTGTTGTATTACTTTCCTCATTTTATAAACCACAAATAAAATGGTTAATTTTAATAAATTACTGCTGAATATTAAAATTGCTTCAAAGCAATGTTAGGCAATATGTGTTTTGTTGCAATCTGCTGTTCAGCAATATACGTTTATAAAGTAGACTACACAGTTTCTGCTTATACCAGCTAGTTAGTATACAGATCTATCTCAAATATAAATGAAGTTTGTGATTATCTTCTCAGTTTCGTTAATTTTATGATACTTCCCACCATTATCATATTTCTTGTTGTACTATATTATTATTCTCATTCTATACAATAAAATAATAATTAAAAATATTATTGGTAAGTATTAAAAAGTTGTTTCAAATCAAATTTTAACAATACCTGGTTATAAAACAAGCTAAACTGTTTCTGTATATCCAAACTAGTTAGTCCAGAGATATATCTTAAAGATAAATGAACTCACGTTGGAGAAGATAAATGAACTCATTGTTGAGAAGACAAATTATCATTTAAAAGTGCCTAACAACTTTATAACTAATATCTTAATGCTAATTTCATTGTCCAAGGTATAAATGAATACACATATTACATGTCATACACGTTTTCTTTACAAATGCACTATTCATTATTAATGACGAAAAGTGTAAACCTCCGCAGTAAATTAATTCCATGTTTATTATGCCATCTTAAAAACCCAAATATTCTCAAAATATGTCAGATACTTGGCATTTCAAAAGTGATTAAGTATCTACCACTTGGAGGCAAATACTCTTAATCTTATGGAGTCTCCGTCGTTATCGGAAACACTCAGACATTTTAGCTGAGTATTAAATTCAAACAGCGATCTGGGTTGACGCCAGAGAAGAAAGAAGTTAGCGAATTAAATAGAAGTATTTAATTTCAGAGAAGAAGGACAATGGGTTTTAAAGTGTGATTCGCATTCAGATTCATTGATAACAAATGAAACGAGTGACTGTGTATTTCAATGCCAATTTAAAGAAAATTGCTTGAAATTGAAGACGTTTTGGGAGCTGGGGACGTATAAATAATCTTAATTGCATATAAGGGAATACTTCTATTCTTTTATAACCAGGTATTGCACGATTTAAAAGTAACTATTAAGTAATGACTGTTTAAGAATATTTATAAAAATTAAATTCATTAAAAGACAATTAAATTCAATTTAAGGGAAGAAATGCAATTGAATTTATAAATAGTTTCTAATGCAGTTAACAATGCATTTTTTTAGGATTTTTATAGTTAAGAAAAATGATTTTGTCTGATATAGAAAATGTATTCAATTTCATTTTTTTCGTTTTACAAATAGTAGTATTCTATGCAATAATACTCAATGCAATAAAGATTTAGTAGAACACTTAAAATCTTTTTATTCATTTTTTAAATAGGAAACAGTAGAGTGGACAGTGGAAACAGTAGAGTAAACAATAGGAAACCTATTAACTAATATTCTTCTAATAGGCAACAGTAGAAACAGTAGAATGTACAATCTATTAGCTAATATTCTTATAAGAGGAAACAGAGTGTACCATCTATTAACTAATATTCTTCTATCAGGTAACAGAAGAATGAAACAGTAGAACGCACTATCTATTAACTAATATACTTCAAAGAGGAAACAGTAGAATGTACTAATATTCTTAAAATAAGAAACAGTAGAATGTACTATCTATTATATGTTAAGATTCATTGATAACACTTGAAACGATGGACTGTGTATTTCAATGCGCGTTTAAAGAAAATTGCGTGAAATTGGAGATGTTTTGGGAGCTGGGGGCGTATAAATAATCTTAATTGTATATAAGGGAATAATTCTATTCTTTCAGAACTTGGTATTTCGAGATTTAAAAGTAACTATTAAGTAATGAGAGTTTATGTATAATTTATAGCTTAATAGAAGACAATTGAATTCAATTTAGAAAAGGATGAAATGCAAATTAATTTGTAAATAGTTTAATGCAATTAAAAATATATTTTTTAGGTTTTATAGTTAAGAAAAAGGATTTTGTCTGATATAGAAAATGTATTCAGTTTCATTTTTCGTTTTCCAAATAGCAGTATTAATTTTTGCGATTGATTCTAAATGCAATAAGGATTTAGTAAAATACAAGAAAGGTTTTTTATGCATTTTATTAAATAGGAAACAGTAGAATATACGATCTATTATTCTTCAATTAGAAAAAGAGTAGAATGTATATATTAACTAATATTCTTCTATATACCACAAATAAAAAGTTTCACTTTAATATATTACTGCTCAATATTAAGAATGTTGCAAAGCAACTGTTAACAATATGTTTCTGTATATCCTAATTAGTTAGTACACTGATACATCTCAAAGATAAATGAACTCGTGGCGGAGAAGATAAATGAACTCATAGCTGAGAAAACAAATTAATATTTGAAGAGTACCTGACACCTTCATAAATATATCTCAAAAATAGATCGAAATTAAATAAAGTATTAATAATTTCATTGTCCACGGTATAAATAAACAAACATATCATATGTCATACACGTTTTCTTTACAAATTTACTGTTCATTATTAATGATTAAGAATTGTAAAACTCCGCAGTACATTAATGCCATGTTTATTATGCCACCTTAAAAAAACCAAGTATGCTCAAAATATGTCAGATACTTGGCATTTCAAAAGTGATTAAATATCTGCCACTTGGAGCGTAAATACTCTTAATCTTATGGAGTCTTCGTCGTTATCGGAAACACTCAGACATTTTAGCTGAGTATTAAATTCCAACAACGACCTGGGTTGATGCCAGAGAAGAAAGAAGTTACGAATTAAATAGAAGTATTTAATTTCAGAGAAGAAGGAAGAATGGGTTTTAGAGTGTGATTTGCATTCAGATTCATTGATAACAAATGAAACGAGTGACTGTGTATTTCAATGCACATTTAAAGAAATTTGTTGGAAATTGAAGACGATTTGGGAGCTGGAGGCTTATAAATAAACTTAATTGTATATAAGGGAATACTTCTATTCTTTTGAACTAGGTATTTCCAGATTTAAGAGTAACTATTAAGTAATGAGTGTTTAAGAATATTTATAGCATAACAGAAGGCAATTAAATTCAATTTAAGAGATGAAATGCAAATTAATTGTATAAATAGTTTCTAATGTAGTTAACAATGAATTTTTTAAAGTGTTATAGTTAAGAAAAAGGATTTTATCTGATTTAGAAATTGTATTTAGTTTCATTTTTCGTTTACAAATAGCAATAATAATTTTCGCAATTGATTCTTAATGGAATAAGGATTTAGTAAACACATGAAATGTTTTTCACGCTTTTTAATAAATTGGAAACAGTAGAATGTACTATCTATTTAATATCATTATAACTGAAAACAGTAGAATGTACTATCTATTAACATATTCTTAATATGAAACAGTAAAATGTGCTATCTATTAAATAATATTCTTCTAATATAAAACAGTAGAATGCTTTTACTATTAACAAATATATTCTTCTAATGGAAAACAGTAGAATGCAATATCTATTAACTAATATTCTCTGTATTGCTTAAAATTTTTTAAAACAAAATTATCCTGCAGTGGGGATGATTGTATCTCTGGACAAAATTGATCTTCTTATATATTAATTTAAAAGCATAAAAGAATTTTGAAAAAAAAAAAAACATGACAAAATATAATATTATGTAGTACAATTGTACAATTTAATCTTAATTTTTCGTATTTTTGTTGTTCCAAGATTAAATAATTTATTTGGCTTGTGTCTACGTTTAAACAAAGTATTTGATTTAAAATTTTGAATAAAAATTTTCCTTTTCTTGTAGAAAGATTTTAAGTGGCTTTTAAATTCTTTAGTTCATATCTTCAAGTCTAGAATTAATTTCTCATATTCGTTTATCTTTAAATATATATATATATATAATTTTTCTGTAAGTGTGGTTGTCACTGAACTTCTAAATGACTGGACCTATTTTGATGAAATTTGTGTGTGTGTGTGTTTGAGTGCATGCTTTAGATTCCCAAATGAACCCGGTAGGTAGAACTGCAATCTACATCTCTTTTATATATAAATAATTCTTCTGTACATGTGTTTGCCATTGAACTCTTCCTAAGCGACTGGGCCGATTTAGATGAAATTTTTGTGTGTGTTTTGACTGGGTCCCTGGATGATTTAGATTCACAATTGGCAAACTGATAGGTGGTCTGATTGGAACTGATAGGTCTTCTGTACGTGTGTTTATCACTGAGCTTCACCTAAACGGCTTGATCGATTTTGGTGAATTTTTTTTATGTGTGTTTGACAAAACATGGAGAATTTTTTAGGCTATTCCTTTTGTTGTAAGTCGCCACCAGATAGTGTTGCAGTATATCAACTTCTATACCGTTCAACGAATCGCTATGAAAATTGGTAATAATATATATTCAGTATGGAAAAATGAGTATTCGATATTCGACTACAATTTACTGTAGTACAATTTATTCGAGTATTCGATATCTTACTAAAATTTCAGTATTCGAAAATGGAAAATAAGTTAGCGTTATACACTTTATTGTTACTCTCCACCAGATGGTGATGCAGCATTTCATTTTATATACCGTTCAAACGATATCTATTATAATAGTATGCACATATATTGGAACATGGAGAATATATTTGCAATGTGCAATTTTCTATAGTGCAATTTTTTTTTTTTGGCAGGACAAAGTATGGATAAGATATATCTAGTATAAGAAATTTCTAGTGAACAAAATTTGGAATAATTACGAATATAAATTCGGGTTACGAATAAATTTGAATTATATGAATGGCGCTCATTTGCATGAATTTAAATTTAGAATAAATTCAAATTTTTAATATTTTTCATAAGCATATTTCATTACAAAAATAATAATCGCAGAGCAAATTAGAAAAGACTGTATTTATTATAATTTTTATTTAATTGAATGTAAACTAATAAAATTCTCATAATTTTGTCACGATTTAAAAAAAGAATTCTGTGATTATACACAAACATCAATTTTCTATGCTTTATATTTTAAATTAAAATAAATTCGCAATTATTTAATTTAATGTCTCGTATTTTTTTTGTCATATAAGAAGTATCTATAGACTCTTTCACACAGACAAACACTCGTTTTTTGTAGTAGATTTTATTTAAAACAAAAAATAAATAAATAGTTCTTTGAATTTAGTCTTTTCAGATATTTTTCCCCAAGTCTAAAATACTGCAAATATTTCGAAAGCCAACAAGTACAAAAGCTATTTGCCATTAGTCCCTCGCCGTTCCTGAGCCTAATCCACAGTAGCATCTGAATTCGACCCTATTTGTCTTGAAAAGGCAAATTCCAATGGCAAACAGAGGCTCGCATCTGATTTGATCTTTCAGAAAACTTTAAGTTATTCATGATTTCTTTTAACACATTTAAAAGTCCTCTTCTCCGTGCATTTGAATTTGTTAGTCCTTCTTTCGAAGGCGGATTGGATTAAATTTTAGATTTAAAGAGAGCGAAAAAAAAAAAAGAAGATTTTTTTTTTTAATGCAGGAATATTTAGCATAAAAACAGGATATTTGTTTTATAATTAGACTTTTAATAATTAAAAAAAAAATTAAATATTATAAGTAATCTCTTTTGTGTAATAAATATTTCCTTTTGACTTTTTGTTTTAATTAAAAAAATGTTTATACTACAGCCTGGAATGCTTGCTTTTAAAAATAACATAAAATAGTAATTAAAATATTTTTTGTTTTAACTAATCAATATGATATTTTTCTTTTGAAGTCTGAAAGGAATGAGAGTTAATGAGTCATTTTTTATTTCATTTTTTTTGTATACACATTACATTTTTGAACGTTGATATACGTGCAAAGTAATTTTCCATGCAAATGTGGATTTCTATTCGTTGTCCGATTGGTGGTGCAGTGTCAACGCACGTAGTGGGTGAGCATTGGAGTTGAGGTTCAATATGCTGGCGGCATTTTGTAGACACTGTTTCTTAAAAAACGAGGAGGCTCGATGGCCTTTGTGATGTCTAGCATCTGGCCACGTTAGTCGGACTACCTGGTGGGAGTTTTTCACATTTTTCTCTCGTACGATACGCAGATGTGGGGTAGTTGTCCCTAAAAAATTCCTTCCTGAAGGCATTGCTCTCCTTCAGCGTAACGGAGCCAAGTCAGGCTTCTACTTACGGGTGCTCCCTCTAAACAGAAGCTTCCCTCTTTAAATGACTAGCGATCAGATATCCAAATGACTAGCGTTATGGCCTTTGGTGCCATATACTTCAGGTTCGAATCAACGAAATGTCATGGGGGCTTGTGAGGGGTTCGGAATACGAGTTAAATTGTAAGTCCCGGTCTAATTAGCCTAAAGTGTTCACAAAATAACCGTCGAGAGACAAACTAAACCTTTCAGAAGTAGACTACACATGGGGTATATGTCTCGGTTGCTGGGTACTGAGGATTAGTCAATAACAACAGCGAATTAATTAATTTCTTATAATTCTTTTGTCATTTTTAAAAAAAAATCTATGAAAATGTCAATTTTTCTGTTATTTATTTTAAAAATCAATTGATCGTTGTTGTAGTCGTATCTTTCATGGAAGGAAGGAAGATGGGGACAGCTTCTGCTTTTAATGGAGCACCCATAGAGAAGCCTGACTTCTGATCCGTGTCACTGAAAACAGGGCAATACCATAAATAGGATTTTTAGGTGGAACTACCCCGAATTTGCGTATCGTATGGGATATAACCAGGAAAACTCCCATCAGGTAGTCCGACTAACGAGTCAAGATGCTGAATATCACAAACGCCATCGTGTCTGCGCTTTTTTGAAACAGTGTTTACAATAATATCGCCAGTAGAGTGAACCTCCGCCCTGATGCTCACGGCCTGGTGGCCAGTTGACTAGTGCTCTGATCTTTGGTACCATAGGCTTCAGGTTTACATCCCGGCGGTGGCATGGATATTTGTTTGGATTCGAAATCCAAGTTAAACTGAAGGTCCCGGTCTATTTAGCGTAAAGTGTGAACAAGATGACCTTAAAGCGACAAAATCAAACCAAACCAAACCGCCCTATTGCTCATCAGCGGTGCATGTTGTCACTGAGCCACGAGTCGGGAACCAATAAATTATTCGTAATTTTTAATTTAATGTGTGTTGCATTTTTTTTGTGATAAAAAGAATTATCTATAGGCTTTCTTTCACACATACAAACACTGAATTTTGTTATTAGATTTTATTTAAAACAAAAAAAATAGTGTTTCGAATTTCCATTTTTTAGATATTTTTTTCCCCAACTCTAAAATACTGCAAATATTTCAAAAGCCAACAAGTACACAAAGCTGTTTGCCATTAGTCCTTGCCGTTCCTGAGCTTAATCCACAGTAGCATCTAAATTCAAACTATTTGACTTGAAAAGGCGAATTCTAATGGCAAACAGAGGCTCGCATCTGATTTGATCTTTCAGGAAACTTTTGTTATTCATGATTTCTTTTAACACATTTAAAAGTCCTCGTCTTCCGTGCATTTGAATTTGTTAGCGCTTCTTTCGAAGGCAGATTGGATTAAATTTTAGATTTAAAGAGACCGAAAGAAAAAAAGGAGATTTTTTTTAAATTCAGGAATATTTAGCATAAAAAAAATATATTTGTTTTATAATTAGACTTTTAATAATTATAAAAAGACTAAAAAATATAAAAAGACTAAAAATTATAAATAATCTCTTTTGAGTTATTAATTAGCTAATCAATATGATAATATTCTTGTCCAGTCTGAAATACATGAGAATCAATGAGTTAATTTTTTTTTTCATTTTGTATATACACATTCCATTTTGGAACTTTGATATATGCGCAAAGTAATTTTCTATCCAAACACGCGTTTCTATTCATAGGCCGTCTCGTGCCTGAATGCGACTCGCGCAGCTGGTGATTATTATAGTTGAGGTTCAATTCAGGCAGCTTTGTTGTAGACATTTTCAAAAACAAGGAGACTCGATGACGCATGTGATGTTTAGTATGGAGCCCCTTGAGTCGGATTATTTGCTGAGAATTTTCCGGGTTTTTTCTCCCATAGGATACGCAAATGTGGGGGTAGTTGCCTCTAAAAGACTTACCGGAATCCCCTGCCGTCCTTCTTCAGCCAAACAGAGCCAAGTTAAATTTCTACCGGCAGGTACTGCATCACAACAGAAGTTGCCTTCTTCCATGAGTAGAATACGCATGGGGTGTCCGTCCCCAGATGCCGACTAGATTCTTTGAACTTTGGTACTACATGTTTCAGGTTCGCATCCTGTCGGTGGCGTGGATGTTTATTAGTGGTTCAAAATCCACGTTAAACTGTAGGTATCGGTCTATTTAGCCTAAAGTGTGCACAAGATCATCTTAGAGAGACAAACCAAACCAAGCCTCCCTAATGCTCATCAGCGATGCACGCTATTACTGAACCACGAGTCGGGAAGCAATAAATTATTCTTAATTTTTTATTTTAATGTGTGTTGTATTTTTTGTGATAAAAGAAGTATTTACAGTTTCTCTTCCACACAGATAAACACTCGACTTTTTGTATTAGTTTTATTTAAAACAAACAAAAAAAAAATTAGTGTTTCAAATTTCCTCTTTTCAAATATTTTTTTCGCCAAGTCTAAAATACTGCAAATATTTAGAAAGCCAACAACTCTAAAAAAGCTATTTACTATTAGTCCCTCGTCGTCCCTCAGCCTAATCCACAGTAGCATCTGAATTCAACCCCATTTGGCTTGAAGAGGCGAATTCCAATGGCAAACAGAGGCTCGCATCCGATTTTGATCTTTCAGAAAACTTTTAAGTTATTCATGATTTCTTTTAACTAAATTTAAGAGTCGTCGTCTCCGTGCATTTGAATTTGTTAGCCGTTCTTTCGAAGGCAGATTGGATTAAATTTTAGATTTAAAGAGAGTGAAAAAAAAGGGAGTTTTTTTTTATGCAGAATATTTAGCATAAGAAAACAAACGATATTTGTTTTATAATTAGACTTTTAATAATGATAAGAAGGCTAAAAATTATAAATAATCTCTTTTTGTTATAAATATTTTCTTTTGCTTTTGTTTTTTTTTTAATTAAATGAAATTGTTTCATACTACAGCCTGAGAATTCTTGAATATATATTTTTAGAATAATATGCTAGAAATTATATATGCGCAAAATAATTTTTGTTTTAAATTAATATGATATTTTTCTTGTGGAGTCTAACATACATGAAAAATTAATGAGTTATTATTATTTTCAGTTTTGTGTATGCATGTTCCATTTGAAATGTTGGTATATTCAAAAAAAAAGTAATTTTCCATCCAAAAATGCAATTCCGTTCATATCCCGGCACGTAGCTCAGTGACAACGCGCAGCTGGTGAGAATATTAGAGTCGAGGTTCAATCCGCTGGCGGCTTTGTTGTTGACACTGTTTCGAAAAACGAGGAGATCCCTGACGTTGAGCGTTCGATTCAGCATCTTGTCTGATTAATCGGACTACTTGAGGAGAATTTTATGGGATTTTTATTCCACCTTACGATATGAAAAATGCGGGCTAATTCTTTCTGAAATCTTTCCGAAGGCATTACCTTACTTTTTCAGCGATACAAAGTTAAGTGGTTGACTTCTACATAAGGGTGCTCCATCTAAACAGGGCTAATTGGTCCTCAGGTCGCTAGAGCCGATGGCCAATAACCTTGGATACCACAAGATTCAGGTTCGAGTCGGGAACCAACAAATTATTCGTAACTTTTTAATTTAATGTGTGTTGCATTTTTTGTGATAAAAGAGGTATTAACAGACTCTCTTTCACATAGACAAACTCTCTCGGTTTTATGTATTAGTCCTATTTAAAACAAATATCCAAAAAAAAAGTAGTGTTTCGAATTTCCCCGTTTCAGATATTTTTCCCTCAAGTCTAAAATACTGAAAGTATTTCGAAAGCCAACAAGTCTAAAAAGCCATTTGCTATTAAGTCCCACGCCGTCCCTGAGTCTAATCCACGGCAGCATCTGAATTCAGACCCTATTTTGGCACGAAAATGGCGAATTCCAATGGCAAACAGAGGCCCGAATCTGATTTGATCTTTCGGGAAACTTTTAAGTTATTCATGATTTCTTTTAACGAATTTAAATGTCCTCGTATCCGTGCATTTGAATTTGTTCCTTCAAAAGGCAGATTGGATTAAATTTTAGATTTATAGACAGCGAAAAAGGGATATTTTTTTTTTTTTTAATGTAGGGATATTTAGCATCAAAACAGTATATTTGTTTTGTAATTAAGCTTTTAATAATTATAAAAAACTAAAAATGTATAAATAATGTTTTTTTTTTTTTTTTTGGTTATAAATATTTTCTTTTGAGTTTTAATTAGATAAAATTGTTTGTACTGCAGCCTGCAAATTCTTGAAAGTATATATTTTTAGGAATAATATGCAAGAAATTAAAATATTTTGTTTTAAGCTAATCAATATGTTATTTTAATTGTGAAGTCTAAATTACATGAGAATTAATGAAGTATTTATTTATTTTTCATTTTTTTATGTCTACACATTCCCTTTTAGATTGTTTATATACGCTCAAGTTAATTTTCCATCTTAAGCGTTTCTATTCATAGCCCATCTCGTGACTCAGTGGCAACATGAGCCAGCTGGTAAGCATTATGGCTGTGGTCCAATCGGCCAGCGGCTTTGTTGTAGACACTGTTTCAAAAAACGAAGAGATTAGATTGTGTTTGTGATGTCCATCATCTTGCCTGGTTAATCGGAGCTACTTGGGGGATATTTATGGGATTCTTCTTCCTGCCGTACGATATGCAAATGTGGAATAGTTTCCCCTAAAAATCTTTCCGGAAGGTAATACCCTCCTTCTTTAGCGACACGGAGCCAAGTCAGATTTATATCTATGGCTGCTCCATCTACAATTGGCCAATTGGCCCCCAGGCCGCTAGAACCGGTGGCTAATAAGCTTGGATACCACATGATTCAGGTTCGAATCCTAGCATATTGACATGGATGTTTGTTAATGGTTCAAAATACATAAACTGTAGTCCCGGTCAAATTAGCGTAAAGTGTGCACAAAATAACCGTAGAGTGACAAATCAAACCTACCATGAATAAACTATGCATAGAGTGTCCTCCTGATAACGGGTATTGAGGATTAATCAACAACGAATTAATTAATTTCTAATCAATATTTTGTCACGATTTAAGAAAGAAATCTATGATTCTTGATAATTATGAGTTTTTCTATGCATTATTTTTTTAAATTAAAATAAATTATTCATAATTTTTAAATAAATGCTTATTTTATTTTTTGTAATAAATGAAGAATTTATAAACTCTTTCGCACAGACAGACACTCGGCTTTTTGTATTAGTTTTATTTAAAACAAACAAAAACAAAAAAATAGTGTTTCGAATTCCTCTTTTGAAATATTTTTTCCCCATGTTCAAAATACTGCAAATATTTCGAAAACCAACAAGCAAAAAAAGCTATATGCTATTAGTCCCTCGCCGTCCCTGAGCATAATCCACAGCAGCATCTAAATTCAACCCTATTTGTCTTGAAGAGGCGAATTCTAATGGCAAACAGAGGCTCGCATCTGATTTGATCTTTCAGGAAACTTTTAAGTTATTCATGATTTCTTTTAACTAAATTTAAGAGTCGTCGTCTCCGTGCATTTGAATTTGTTAGCCGTTCTTTTGAAGGCAGATTGGATTAAATTTTAGATTTAAAAGAGCGAAAAAAAAAAAGATATTTTTTTAATGCAGGGATATTTAGCATAAAAAAATAGGATATATGTTTTATAATTAGACTTTAAATAATTGTAAAAATCCTAAAAAATTATAAATAATCTCTTTTTTGTGATATAAATATTTTCTTTTGAGTTTTAATTAAGTAAAATTTATTATTCTACAGCCAGAAATTATTGAAAATATATCTTTTAGAAATAACATGATAGTAATTAAAATATTTTTTTTAAACTAATGAACATATTTTTCTTGTGAAGTCTAAAATATCTGAGAATTAATAAGTTTTTTAAAAAAAAAATTGTGTTTGTGTTTAAATAAAAATGTAGTAAGTTAGTATAAAGCATATTTAAATCACAAACCCTTTTAATAAAAATAATAAAATTGCTTTATTGCATTTTTTTCTATTTATGAATATTTCTTTCCCAAATATTACAATTGATTTTTCGAATGACGCAACACTGATGTAACAAGAAAATTATTATTTTGTATCACAAAGTAACAATTTTATTATAAATTGTTTTTATTGTTGCCCATGAAATAACCATAACAAAATAATTTAAAAAAAGAAAAATTTGCATTTTCGTGACTAACTATAATCTTATAAAAACCAATGTGAAGAATTGAGGACGAAACAGATAAAAGAATGCTAAAAATAAAAAATTGAAATATAATAAACCATTCTAATCTTTTGTCTGATTTTCATGCATAAATTTTCATGCGTGCAGGATTCGTTAGTCTGTTGCAGCTGCTAAAATAAATTTGCAAAAATATTAAGGCTGATTCAATTTACAATAAAATTTCACAGTTTATTTATATCTTCACGCTTTCTTGAAAATGTAATTTGTATAAGAAAATAGACAATAATGTGATTTCTATAGACATAACGCATTAAGAAAATTTCTCTGCAAGATGTGAAAATGCATGTATTTGTAATGGATTTTTAAATTACAAATATATTTAATTTTAGGCATCAAATATAAGTTTCTTTTTCGATATGGGCTTTAATATTATGATATTATATATATATATATATATATTTATATATATATATATATATTTAATGTAATATATATATATAAGCATTTGTGGGGCCTGAAGGGCCGAGTGGCTAGCGCTCTGGTGCTCGGTACCACAGGTTTCGGGTTCGAGTCCCGGTGGTGCCATGGATGTTTGCAGTGGTTCGAATCCACTTTAAACCGTAGGTCCCGGTCCTAATAGGATCGTAGAAGCACGGGGGCATTGTTACTCCGCGTCCGTGGCTTATCTTCAAGTTACACGCGCCCCTGGGTCATGCAAAGTGAGTACGTCTGTGCAGCGCTTGCCTTAAGGTACCCAAGACCAAGCTATCTAAGTGTTTTCCAGCTGCATTAGAAAGAAAATATAAGCATTTGTAACCATGCTTCCTCCTGTGGCGTTCAGGAGAAATGATCAGTAGACGCAAGATCTCACGCGAGAGGAAGTACAGCGTAACCACGCGCACCTTTTAAGAAATGTCTAGTTTATACTCTTTCACCTCAATAGGAAATATATTAAGTACACCCCTGTGTATTAATTGGCCTGGGGACTCTCACCCAGGAGATAAAAGTAGTTTTCGCTCATTCGTCACTTAACTGAGTATCGCGTTATTCTTCCACTAATCTATAATTATGCGCCTTTATATGTGCTACATATTGTACGTCTCTAATTATATGCTTGCCAATAATGCTGTCAGTTCTCCAACACGTGCCTTAAGCATCTCAACCCAGCCACACTGAGTTACAATCTGGTTGTCCAACCGGCACTTGCACATGTATTTAAGTAAGATCTAAATGATCGATTTTTGTGTAGAAAATAGTGTCTTTCGTGGTATAACAGTAGTTAGCGTACTGAAAAAGTTTTAAATTGTTTTCAATGCTGTTAAATTGATGACACTTTTAGAAATATTGTACTTATATACACGTGGAAACAAATTAGTTTGGCAATTTCGAAATTGAATAATTTGCGAAATTTTTATTGCGAAGTGCCAGTTTAATGGTGGTTTGGTTTGTCGCTCTACGGTCGTCTTGTGCACACTGTAGGCTAAACAGACCGGGACCTACAGCTTAACGTGGATTCCGAACCACTTACAAACAGCCATGCCACCGCCAGGATTCGAATCTGAAGCCTGGGATACCAAAGGCCAGAACGAGTTTAATGGTGATTTGACCGTGGTCAGTGGTTGTTTATTCCAAGTTGGTGGATACACTCTTCCATTCATTTCATTTTCACTTATGCGTAAGATGTAGTTCGAGATTGTTCCTTATTTATTATGCACTTTTGTAACAATAGAGGCGAATAATTTCACAGAAAAAGAGCAATGCTGTTTGTGATTTTATGAAACCCATTCCTATTGGGAAATACAGTGAAATCATATATATATATCTTGAATCTATAATCATATTTATAATTGAAATCACCATTAAGCAATGCAACTTATATAATCGACGTGACACATACTCACATTCATATTCTGACCAGAACTATTTTACTGATTTGTAGAGTAAGAAGTGCACCCTCATCGAATATTTTTGAAAAGATAAACTTTGCATTTTTCATTATCGTGTGTATTCTCTATATAAGTACACATAATCAATTATTAATTGTTTTCAAACCCCATTTATACGAATATATAAATATATTATGTATACATTTTCCTCTCTCTCTCTATATATATGTATATATACATTTCATATATATTATATATATATTTATTTCATATATATATATATATATATGATTTTTTGACACAGTAGTATATATATATATATACTACTGTGTCAAAAAGTAAGACCAGTTTCCAATTTAAAATTCTCGGGGCTTATGGAATTGCAATTTTTTTTTCATTGTTTGGTTGCTGCCACTGTCCTTGACAGTGTGATATTTGAACTTCAAAATATTCATTAGTGTTTCAGTTACGCCTGGCTTTGTGAGATGCTAAAACTGATTCCGGCGATTTTTGAAATGTCTGAATTAATTGAGTAAAGAACTTGCATTAAATTTTGTATGCGGAAACGTATATATAGGCTTTCGGTGAATAGTCCTATATCGGAAAGAAATGTTTAGAAGTGGTATAAACAGTTCAAAGAATTCAGAGAACGCGTTGAAGACGAAGAGCCCTCTGGTCGACCATCAACCTCAACCCACGAAGCTCACATTCAAAAAAATTAAAGATTTGGTGCTTGCAAACCGTTGATTTACAATTAGAGACCTTGCTTATGATGTTGAATTTCAAAAGATCTGTCAATTCCATTTTGGGCCTCAAACGCGTCAAATCTCGATTGGTACCGAAAACACTGAATGCACCAGCTCACACTGCATTGATTCTTCGTGACTTTTTTGGCAAAAATGAAATCCATATCGTTCCACAGCCACCGCATTCACACCGTGCGACTTCTAGCTATTCCCTAAACTCTAAAGACCACTCCGAGAACTGTTTTGAGTCGATTGAAGAGATACAACGTGAATCGGCGTGCGCTTTGAAGGCCATTCCTATCGATGACTTCTTAGCATGCATTGAGGATTGGGAAAAAGTTGGCATAAGTGCATTGTGTCCTGAGGGGATTACTTTGAAGGCGATGAAATAAATTTGGAAGAATAAATAAAGAGTTTTTGAAAAAAATTGGTCTTACTCTTTGGGCATAGTATTAAATGCCTTAAGATCAAAATATTTGTTTTCTTATAAACAAATACTTATTGAGATATTGTGCACATTGATAATGTAGTGTTGTCGTTGTTTGCCAAACTGGATTGTAACTAGCTGTGATTGGGTTGAGGCTTGAAAGACGGTTTGAGAACTCACAGCTTTATTTACACGCGCACAGACTCCCCATACACATACAATTAAATTAATATTTAACACATTTAATGACATCTAATTAAAGATTAGTGGAAGGATTCCATTTCTAAGCCGAAAATAAAGATATTTCCTCCCGGATGAGAGGTTGTAAACGAAACGTCTTTCCTATCCGGTGAGAGTTTCGTTGCCCATTGATCATTTCTTCTGAACGCCGCAAGGGGGGCGCTCTTGAATCACGGTTAGAATAATTAATATTACTGTTTAGCTAATAAAATTAGACAAACGTTTTATGCAGAATTTTATGTGTTCAAAAGAATGACATTGGTTTTTAATTTCAGGAAATATTTTTTTTCCAAAACCTTATTAATATTTCCCCTGTGCTTTTCTTAATAGTTTAACATCTTTACAATGAAAATTCTGTATCATTGTTCAAATTTCATTCCTTTTAAAGTTGGGAGAGAGATTTGGAGATTTGTTGAGATTTGGAGAGAAGTTGGATTTGAGAGATTTGGATTTTGAGAGATTTGAGAGAAGTTGGAGATTGATGTTTCTTCATTAGGGGGTCTTTATGTAGCAAGTACACCCTATTTGCAAACGTATTTTTCATCAAGTTTAGTGCACTTTGAGTTCAATTCTGTTACAAATTATTTTAAAAACAAGTAATATAATTTTTTTTTTTAAAGTCAATTCCTACTTTTTTTCACTATATTGCAGAAAGTCCTTTATAAATAATTTTCATTCATTTTTTTAAGTTTATCTGGCGCCATCTATTTGTAGATATATGCAATTTAAATCTAAAAAAAAATTGAAATTAATTAATTAAATTTAATTACTGAATTAATATTTGAAAAACTGTACTAACATCAAGTGTTTTCCACTACAAGTTCAAAAACTGTATTTGAACTTGAGTGGATGAATAAAAAGTATTTTATGAACGATTGTAAAATTGAACAAGGTATATACACTGAAGTGACAAAAGTCATGGGATACCTCTTAATATCGTGTCGGCCCTCCTTTCGCCCGGCGAAGTGCAGCAACTCGACGTGGCATGGACTCAACAAGTCGTTGGAAGTCTTCTGCAGGAATATTGAGCCATGCTGTCTCGATAGACGTCCATAATTGTGAAAGCGTTGATGGTGCAGGATTTTGGGCACGAACATACCTCTCGATGATGTCCCATAAATGCTCGATGGGATTCATGCCAGGCGATCAAGGTGGCCACATCATTCGTTGGAATTGTCCAGAATGTTCTTCAAACCAATCGCGAACAGTTGTGGCCCGGTGACATGTCGAATTGTCATCCATAAAAATCCCAACGTTGTTTGGGTACATGAAGTCCATGAATGGCTGCAAGTGATCTCCAAGTAGCTGAACATAAGCATTTCCAGTCAATGTTCGGTCCAGTCGCACCAGAGGACCAAGTCCATGCCATGAAAAACAGCCCACACCATTACGGAGCCACCACCAGCTTGAACAGTGCCTTGTTGACAGTTTGGGTCCATGGCTTCGTGGGGTCTGCGCCACACTCGAACCCTACCATCAGCTCTTACCAACTGAAATCATGACTCATCGGACCAGGCCACGGTTTTCCATTCATCTAGGGACCAACCGATATGCTCACGTGCCCACAAGAGTCGCTGCAAGCGATGTCGTTCTGTCAGTAAAGGCATTCGAGTCGGTCTTCTGCTGGAATAGCCCAAGAAAGCCAAATTTCTCCGCACAGTTCTAACAGACAAGTCCCTTGTACGTCCCACATTGATTTCTGCGGTTATTTGACGCAGTGTTGCTTGTCTGTTAAAATTTATGACTCTTTGCAGACGTCGCCGGTCTCGGACGTTAAGTGCAGGCGACCACTGCGCTGTCAATGGTGGGATGTTATGCCTGAAATTTCGTACTCGGCACACTCTTGACACAGTGGATCTGGGAATGTTGAATTCCCTACCGATTTCCGAAATGGCATGACCCATGCGTCTAGCTCCAACTAACATTCCGCGTTCAAAGTCTGTTAATTCCCGTCGTGCGGTCATCATCACGTCAAAACCTCTTCACATGAATAACTTGAACAGAAATGCGAAAGCACAGAGCATTTATACCTGTTCTACGCGATACTACTGCCATCTGAAAATTTGCATATTGCTATCCCATGACTTTTGTCACTTCAGTGTATAGGAGAGTATATATAGGCTCAAACTTATATAGGCAAAGTATATATAGGCTTGAAATACAGGTTTGAGAACACACAGTTTTATTCATTTACATTGCTAATAGAAGGAATTGAAAAAAATAAGAAAAGGTATCGCCTGCAAATAACGTATCGCATTGATTTAAAAATAGTGTTGACTTCTTTTCTTGAAAGGAAGGAAAAATTAAAATTGGAAGCCACTGTTTTGTGCATTTGTGTGTTGGTACTGAACTATATTTTATATATTTTTTACATTTGTTTTCATACATTTTATGTGATAATGATATTTACAATAAAAATAATATGTTTTAATTTTTTATATTTTATAAATTATATTTTTAGGAAAAAATAATATAATAATTTGAATATAATGTAAATATAATGAGGCACATGAAAATTACCATAAAAATTGTCTGTATTTTTTTAAAATCTTTAATGTAATTTTTCAAGCGTAAATTTCTTGAGCTCTTTTATGTGCTTAAGAATTAACAAAAATGAAATAAATAAATATCTACTTACATTGTTTTCATTACAGTTAAAAATTTTTTCGTTGCATTTTTTTTTTTTATTTGAATGTAATTTACAATCCCATGAAAAAAATTACTAATTAGGCAACAATTTTAAAAACAAAATTATCTCAAGCAGTTTAATTTAAATGAGAAAAAAATTAGAAAATTACTTTTTGAGATTAATTAATTCTACGAATTGTCAGGCGGAATTATTTTTAACTTAAAATAATTGATGTATATGATGCAATAAACGTTTTAAACAATAAATTCCTGTTTAAAATTTATTATTTTTTTACATTTTTTATAATTGCTTTAAAGGAATTGCAGATTTAAAATTAAACAATGAATTTTATTAAAAATTTAAATAAAACCTATTTTTTTAAAAATAACTTCCGTCTTAAAGAGTTATATTTATTTATAGATACAAAAAAAAAATACTTCTTGTAAAAAATATTTCCTTTGTAATTGGTAGTTGAAATTTGAAATTTATATTTTTAAGACCATTAATAAGTTACAAAAAGTTATTCTATAAAATCATTTGTTTTCATAATTTTATTTCATGTAGTTATAAATGAATAAACCCTACTAGTGGCTCAGTGGCAAGTGTGCTTCGCTGGTGAGCATTAGGGTTGAGGTTCAATAAGCTGGCATACTTTATTGTAGACACTGGTTCAGAAAATAAAGAAACTCGATGGCGTTTTTGATGTTCAGTGTCTTGCCTCGTTAGTCTGGCTACCTGGTAGGAGATTTCCGGGTTTTCTCCCATACGATACGCAAATGTGGGATAGTTTCCCCTAAGTCCTCCCGGAAGGCAGGATTTAGATCTTCAGGGCCACGGACCAAATCAGGCTTCTATCTAAGGTTATCCATCACAACGGAAGCTGTCCCTTCCTTTTTCAATTCCTTCTATTAGCTCACACTCTCCCTATATATATCTGGTTCAAATTTTCAACCGTTCATAAAATACTTTTATTCATCCACTCAAGTTCAAATAAATTTTTTTGAACTTGTAGTGGATGACGCTTAATGTTAATACAGTTTTTTCAAATATTAATTCAGTAAATAAATTTAATTAATTAATTTTAGTTTTTTTAGATTTAAGTTGCATATATCTGCCAATAGATGGCGCCAAATAAATTTAAAAAATGAATGAAAAAGTTATTTATAAACAACTTTATGTAAATAGTGAAAAAAAGTAGGAATTGACTTTAATTATTTTTTTTTTACATTATTTGTTCTACTTCCATGAGACCACACGGGTTCTTGGTCTAGATGTTGCTGTCTATAGATTGGGGATAAGACAAAAAATAAATAAGGTTACAATAATATATTATATAACATTGATAAGGAATAAAGTGAAATTGTATAACAGGAGGATATTATTAATTGAAGTAATATACTAATATAGTATATGGATATAATTGAAAAGTTCAACAAAACCGAGGATATCAAATAACATAGTGAAAATAAAGATTTGCTCAATTTTTAAAATTACTATTTTTTAATTAAACATTTATGAAAAATAATCACAGCTGAGAAAAACCGAAGATAATTTAATAAACGCCTTGTTCACTTAAATGGTTCAACCTTCTAAGAATGTCTACAATACTTTCGTTATGCACATGGTTTAATTTTCTAATTCGGAATACTATTGGTGCACGAATCCATTTTATTGCACTAATTAATTAAAACATGAAAAACTACATAATTTTATATTGTATATTTTTTATATAATCTGATAGAATGCTTCTACGTTTTATTTTCAAAATTCTGGAAAATTTTCAAAAAGTAGAAAGCTACATTCCGTACCTGCCTGGTTAGTCAAGAAAAAAAAAAAAAAATTGAAAAACAAGTAATATAAAAAAATTTTTTTTTTTAAAGTCAATCCCTACTTTTTTTTACTATATTGCAAAAAGTCCTTTATAAATAATTTTCATTCATTTTTTTAAGTTTATCTAGCGCCATCTATTGACAGATATATGCAACTTAAATCTAAAAAAAAAAAAAAAAAAAAATTAATGAATTAAATTTAATTACTGAATTAATATTTGAAAAACTGGTTGAAAATCAAGTACCATCCACTACAAGTTAAAAAAATGTATTTGAACTTGAGTGGATGAATAAAAAGTATTTTATGAACAATCAGAAATTTGAACAAGATATATATAGGGAGAGTGTGAGCTAATAGAAAGAATTGAAAAAAGAGTTGTTTACTTTTACTTTAGTAAATTGAAAGCAGAGATTTTTTTTTATGTGCATGTATGCTTAATTTAGCATTGAAATCAGCCGGATACGTTAGATTAGTGAAGATCTTTAAACTGCAAAACCTGTCGTTGAAAATTTTCACAAATGCTGATGTACAGTTTTTTTGTTTTCGATTGTCGAGAATTTCTATTTGTGAATATTTGACATCACTTGTGGCCATTTCTGCTAGTGGTCACCTAGTCATTCAGTATAAGCTTGGTAGAAATTTACCTACATTTTCCTAACATTAAACCATTTTGAATTAGGGAAAACTTGGAACTTTAGAATTAGGAAAACTTGGAATTATAGATCTAGGAAAAATTGAAACTATAGATATAGGGAAAACTTGGAATTTTAGAAATATTGAAAATATAACTTTAGAACTAGGAAAACTTGTAAACCTCTTAGAAACTAGACGAGCAAATTCTGTCTAAAAATTCTTCCTTCTAAACCAGATAAGGGCATATTAAACTTGTATGTCAGAAAATTCTTCCATTGGGTTAGATGGGGAGGATATGAATCTAAAATTGTAATTGTGGTTGCGATATCGAGGTGATATGAAGATATACACACAAAACACACAGACATACATACACGTAACACAAAAAACACATGCGCCCAACATACACACACACACACATACACACACAAAACCACATGCACGCAACATACACACACAACACACATACACACAGAACACCACACACACATAACACACACATACGTAAACACACACCACACACACCCACACATCACACACGCATACACACACGCACATACGTATACACACAACACACACACAGAACGATCACTTAGACACCACACACACATACACATACATCACACTATATATATATAGATATATATTATATAATATAATCTGATAATACCCTGAGGAAATTGGAAAATTGGAAATGTAATTTACCATAGCTTAACTTCAAAGTCTGTCTGCAGAATTTTGAAATTAAATATTGAAGTACTTTATCTAATTTAAGTTTCATGTTATATCTTTTGATCCCCTGCGATCAGTTATCATTCAGTTATTTTTGAAAAAGTCTTTCCCTAAATGTCACTGACCTTCTTAAAATCTGAAAAAAAAAAATCCCCAAACAAAAACCAATGCCTGTGCAGAGTTTTTCTTTCAAAGTCAAATCGATTTTTTAAATAATGCTCTGTAAACTCCGATAGAGATTTTTTTGAACTTTCATAAAAAGTTGGGGAAAAAAAGTAATAACTATAAATAACATATATAATCCCAAAAATTTGCTTTCGATATTTTATTGTTATTTATTTTTACGATAAAAGCTGAAAAAAAAAGAAGTTTAAAAAAAAAAAAGGATTCGTGATAAAGAAACATTTTCAAATCCAAATATAAATTTTGGCTTTTCGCTTTCTATTTTTGTTTGAGTTTAGATAATAACACTAAACTAAATTGTTTGGATAATTTATAGCGTGTATTTTTCGTATGAATGAAAAGAAAAAATTTCGATTTAAGATTGTAAAAAATTTCTATTCGGGTAATTTATAAACTCATTGATTTGTGTCTATTCCTGTAACCGGATTGTTTTTCTGCTGTGTTGGTGCAAGACAGAAGTGGATATGAATCTTCAAATCCTATCCCTAGTGGTGTTTATGTAAATTTGAGGTGGCAAATAGGAGTTCAGTGTAGTAAGCCTCCTTATGGTATAAATTTGGTAACGCTGAATCTGCGACATATATTCCGTTTTTAGTTGTAAATAGGGAGATAAAGCTTAAATTCTGTTAAAGACTGAATTGGAATGTTCAATAAAACCAAAATTAGGTGGTTTTATATCATGTTGTTATTTTAATTAAAAATAAAATTGATATTAAGTCAATTTAAAATTTTGATCAAGATCAAATATGTTGTTGCTGTTGTCGTATCCGTGAAGAATATAAGAAAATCAAATATCCTGATGCACCAAATAATATTTACTATGTTGATCGCCAGCTCGGAATATAAATCTTCTTCCGAGGGAAGATCCAGGCAATGCACGGAGGCTGCAACAACTGGCAATCAAAGACATGGTGAGGACTAAGCTCGACATCAGGGCAGTTGCCATATTTTTGATGTTTTTTAACGCCATCAGCAGAAAGTTTCCTATTTGTGTGATGCTAAAGGAAGTAATCCTAGGCTGATTTTGTAATCCCTACATGACGCTTCTTTGAGTGACGGATTGAAGAATGCCTCCATCGGGTTTAGTAGGGAAATAAAATACTTCCCGTGGACCAATAAAGTAGAAGTCCAACCTCTCGAGGTAATGGCAACCTTTCTCCTCACGAGGAATCAAGGTATCAAATTTATATTATGTTTTTCTTTATCAAGTTACTATGCATTTCTTACATTCTTGTTTTATATTCTTTTCAAGTTCATGTCAAGCTACTCAGGATAGCTTATTCAGCTTCATGTTGAGCTATTCAGGACAGGATATTCAGGAAGTCGGCTTTATGTCCAACTATTCGAACTATTCAGCTTCATGTCGACTTATTCAGTTTCATATCGAGCTATTCAGGACAGGATATTCAGCTATTCAGTTTCATATCGACCTATTCCAAACAGTTTATTCAGCTACTTAGCTTCTTGCCGAGCTATACAGGACAGCTTATTCAGCTTCGTGTCGGTTATTATGGACAGCTTATTCAGCTTCCTGTCAAGCTATTCTGTATATCTTATTCAATTATTCAGCGTCAGGTCGAAATATTCAGGAGAGCTTACTCGCATTCAGTTTCATGTCAATTATTCAGGAGCGCTTATTCAGCCATTCAGCTTCATTTACAACATTGTTGAGCTATTCAAGACACATATGAGTGAAATTTTGTTGTAGGAAAAGAAATAACGCAATTTCAAATCTTACATATTTTAACATTTAATACAATTTTTCTACATAACGTTTAACGTGCACTTAAAAATTTTTTTACGTTCCTTTCGCAAAGTTTGCTTTACATGCATATTCACAGGCTGGTGGTTAAAAATTAGTAAATATTGTCAATAAGAATCATTCTTTCTGTATTTTTAAGCAAAAAAAAAAAAAAAATTTCTTCCCAATATCGATTGCAGCCTGATGGCCAATTGCCTAGCGTTTTAGCCTTTGGTGCTTCAGGTTCGAATCCTGGAGGTGGAATGGATGTTAACTGTAGGTCCCGGTCTGTTCTTTAAACTGTAGGTCCCGGTCTGCTTAGACCTCGTGTGCACAAAATGACAATTCAGCGAGAAATCAATTTAATTTTAAAAACTTTTGAATTTTTATTCTGTTGAAAGCCTCGTATAGAATTTACAAGTAAAGCCATGTAATATGAAATTTCATTCGGCCTATCATCATAAATGTAAGTAATAAAATTTAAAGCATGAATTTTTGGGTCGGCTATTTACCGTTTTTACTAGAACAGTAAAAACGAAACAGCTGGTCGTTTTACTACAAATATTTCTTTGTTTGAAAAGATAGAGCTTCGTTTTTATAGTGAAACTTTACGGTCTAAATTTTGATTTTTCAAAGTTTATCTGTTTAAAACTTTCGTAGGGAATTTCGTCACGCAACGCTAGCGTAACATAAAAGGTTTGTGATCTCGAAAGTTTAAAAAACACAAGTTAAAAAAAATATAACGGGAAAGATGGGTGTTCAAGATTTTTTATGGAAAGTAGTTTTTTTAATGTAAAAATTAGGGTAGTGGAGTGGTGAACTTGAATTTATAATCCTCATGAATAAGATATAAGTTTTTGCGGCATGTAATATGATATTCATAATTTAAACAACTGGATTCCTATATTATTATTATTTTAATATTGTGAATTCAGTTGTTCCTTAATTCTATCACAGAATTAGGGAATAAGTTTACATAATTCCCTATATCTATGTTATATGATTATTCTATTACTTTCCAATGAGCTGTCACGAGGAAAGTTGTCAACTCGCCAAGTCAGGCGGATTTAAACAGAGTTGGAAAGGGGAAAAGGTAATTTCGGAAGAGTTTTAATTACAATAAAAATAGTTGTGTAGTGTACAGGTTGGGCAATCAGATTGTAACTGGGTGTGGTTAGGATGTGATACTTGATTCGTAGGTGAGAGGACTCAAAACTTTATTTACACACGAGGAATTAGAATCATACAATACTTAACACATGTGAAGACAGATAATTACAGACTGGTGGAAGGAATCCATTTCTAAGTCGAAAACCCGATACTCAGGTACTCGCAGGATGGGCGAAATGTACTTTCTCTCCGGGTGAGAATCTATAGGCCAAACCATTTCTCCTGAAGGCTACGGGGGGACACTCCTGCCAGTACATAAGAGGAAACATAGTTACATTGTCAGATTTTCTGTCACAACTATTCAAAGACTATTCAGTGGTAACGTATGACCCCAATGACAGCACAATATTCTTCATTTACTCAATTGAGCATTACCATTAGAAGGAGATTCGTGGAAAGATTTCATTTCTAAGCAGAAAACCCGAAAATCGGATACACGCAGGATGTGTGAAATATACTTCCTCTCCTGGTGAGAATCTGTACGCCACCTAATGCGCCAGGTTAAACTAAGTATATTTCCTCCCTGGATGAAAGACTATAAATTAACCGTTTCTCATCTGAGGTGCAAGTTATGCTGTAATTCCTCTCGGGTGAGAGTCTCGAGGCCGGCAATCTTCTTCTTTAATAATATTGAAAACTATAATTTATTAAAAAATCATAAATTGACAATTCAAATCCAGTATAATTTTATTTTGGTCCGCCCAAAACTGATTAATTTTACATTTAATTGTTGGAAAAACATTTGGTATCAAGTTATGTCTTCATGTGAAGAAAAGCCTGGATATCACTTGGTATAAGATCGGAACGATTGAAGTGAGAAAAGAGTTTTCAATCAGAAATTTTTAATCATCTGCAAAAGTAGGTGTACTACTACAACACACCACATCACTGTGTCTAGTGTTGAGTTGCCCCTTTACAGTTGTGGAATGATATAGGTGAAAAACCTGACTGGGCTCTGTGACACTGTACAGTCCAGATGGTTGTCAACCCGACACCCAACAGTCTACAATCAAATTGGACCGAGACCTACGACTTAAAGTAGATTCCGAATCCTTACAAACATCCATGGCACCGCCAGGACTCAATCCGAAACCTGTAGCCCAGAGCTCCAGATAGCCTGCCATTCAGGTCGCAAAGGTGTACTGTTCATTCAGTTCCAAAATAAATTTTCTCTGCTTTAGAGGAAATGAATATTTACGATAAAATATTGACATAATATAAAATCCCGAAACAATAAATATCTTATATTTGCCTGGATTTATATACTATGTCAGATATTGCAAATCGCTGTCACATGTAAATCTACTATATAGAGCTGACAATGCAAATATAAAAGGGTTTTTGATAAAAAATTGCATTAATTATTTTAATTGCTCATCTCTACTAACACGCTTGCAAGTTTGAAAATTCTATGATAATAAATGTCTAAAAAAATTCATTTTTTATAAATAGAACTTCATAATAAATGTTTGATATATAACTGCTATAAATCTCTAAATTTTGGCAGGGGAATCCACATTCCTTTTTTTTTTTTAAATCATTCTAGTCTCTTGATTTATTTCAATACTTCACCTGCGATAGAAATTGATAAATTGCATAAAGTTGGACTGCCAAGATATTTGTTTTGAAAAATTTGCTGCAAATAGATAAATGCACTTCACAAACTTCGCATTAGAAGGGAAAATGGTTTCACATATTTATATATAAAAAATTTGAAAGGTAAAGAATTTTTTTGTGTTTTTGTAAAGGAAGTTGTATGATACACGCAATGCAATGTGGAAGAAATGAAAGAGGTAAAGTGAAAAATTAAAAGATTCATCGAAATATAAATATCAAGCAATATCATGCAATTAAATAAAATAAAAATATATTTTATTTGTTGATATTAATTAATTTCATGACAGTTAGGTTTTTGCTGTGGTTCTAATACAGCTGTCAATACAGAGACACTTAATCTTTATGCCATAAGCAAGGACTGCACTGCTGTTACTCATTTAGCACTACCCAGGGGCACGTGTAGCTTGAAGATATGCTGCGGATGAGATTAACACTACTCCATGATAGCCATTTGATTGTGCTAAGATCATTTTTGATTTAGAGAAATGCCACGTGTTTTATCTTAAATTAAATTTGAAAAAATATGCTTCGCATAATCATATTTCTATTTTGAACCAGCCAGAAGTTCGCAATAATTTCATTTTGGCCTTATACGATCATATTTTTGACACTTTAGATTAATTAAACTTGACTCAATTTAATGTGAATTCCGAACTACTAACAAACGTATATGCCTCCTCCAGGTTTCGAATCTGAAACGATTGTGGTACTAAAAGCCAGAGCGCTAGCCAACTGGCTATCTGCTTACTTCTATTCAAATCAATTATCTTATCATAATTCAAGAAGAAAAACGGAAATTAAAAAAAAATCACTGAACAGTGAATATTTGCACCATATTCGGCTAATTTTTCATATTTAGGCAGCCAAAATGAAGGATGCCGATTAGGAAGATAATTATTGATTACTCTAAAACTTTGCACTTATGTTTCTTATATATTCTGTCAATTCTTCACTTTCAGCGGGAAAAAATGCTGAAATTAAAGTCACTGAAAATTGAAAGTTTATAAAATTTCAGCTAATTTCGCACATGTAGAACCAGACATTGAATTAGAAGATACTTATAAATCAATCTTAAATTTTGTACTTATGTTTCTGAAAACAGTCCACAACTTTTTCGCGTTAGCAGGTAAAGGATATGAAAAAAAAAATGTCGCTTCGCCCTAATAAGAATGTCTTAATGAACATAAAACTGAATAACTAGATACTCTTATTGACTATGTGAGACACTCTGACCAATTCTCCCACAAATCTACTTATTCACGCTACAGTTAGAATAATCAAACATGCAACTTCTTTAATATTAGTTACTGTGGACTACAATCCAACGATTCATCGCTTAGAAAATTGTTAACGACCAAGTGAGATGCATTCAATATTTGCAATAGGGAAGAAAGGTAGTTTCGACGGGTGTTTAATTATAATAAAAATAGTTTAAATTTTTAATTATTAAAATTTTAAATTACATAATACCAAAAAAAAAGATGAAAAATTTTTTACCATAACTTATACATTTTTGCCTTTCAAAATTGCTTTAACCTCTCTAAAAATTAATTGAGTCGTCGCTTTCCACTTTAAATCGGATGTTTATCTCTGTTCTCTTTTTTGAACAATGCTTACCTTTCCACTCTTTTCCACCTGTAAAATAGCATTATTAGATTTCAAATGAAGCATTTGTTTAATAAACCTAACTCCTTTTCTTGGCATTTTATATAATTTTTTTATTTTTGGTACATCTACAACTGAAGAAGGAAGAGCTTTGCCTTCTGGGAGGGCTCTTAGGGGTAGCTGGCCCATATTAATATATCACACAGGAAAAAAAATAGAGAAAAAACTTTTATGCTTAAATGTACCATTTCAATCACTAGTTAATAAATATAAATTAGTTTATAGGGTTTTTAATGTTTCTGTTAAAAGGCCTTATATTCTACTTTTGCATACCACGAGCGAATAATGAAGATATTTTATTTTGCTGGAGAATTTTTATTAATAGCTGCCCTGCATGTAAGAATAACAAGAAAATATCCCTTAAGGCAATTTGATATCAATGAGAGATTGGTTGTCGCAGTCACTATTAAATTTCCTCATTGTTTTTTTTCCTCATTATCTGTAAGGAACACCATTTGCAAATTCAAATCTCAAATATCTTACATGTTATCCCTGGGGGAGGCATAGGCATAGGCATATATCAGGCATAGCTTTATGTTTTTAGTTAATCGAGAAGCATAAATACTGATGAAACAAGATTATTCAACATTACATAATCCAATTTATTTTTAATATATTCTAACTGGATGGATTAAACAGAATTTAAAATTATGGAACATGTTTTTCTTGACAAACAACATAAGAGGGCTGATGAACATAATAAAAAAATATAAGTAACTTATTATAGGGGAGTGGTAAGCAATTTTTCCATGAAGTACAGTCCATTATGATAGTAATAATAATTAAAAAAAACTATCCTTTTTTTAGCTTCTAAAAGTTCCAACATACTCTAATTAGGTGAAAAATGCGTTAATGGTTAAGCAAATGATATTTTTTTGACTAATATGCCCTTGTGCATGTTGCATTGAAAGAACTCTAACAGCGAAAGAACAATTTTATTCATAACTATCCATTCTTCTAATGGTGAGGAAAAACTAGTTAGTTGAATATCTTTTGAAAAGAACAGTGAAAATTCTGAATATGGATCTTTTAATTAAATCACTGCGAATAAAAAAAAAAAATTGTTTTTAAATATATATGCTAAAAGAATTTTTTTCTATAGGAACAGGGTTTTATTATTACATATTAGCATTTCTTTTCTAATAAACTGGATAAAATCTGGGAGAACATTTTCTGCTACCTTATTAGTCTAAAAATAACATCATATTTAAAGCAATTGTTATGTCATTAGTACAATGTGTGGGAGTTAATGGATAAATATTCATAATGTTTTTAAATTGAAATAAATAAATATAATAAAGTAATATAGTAGAAGTAATAAATAATGTCTAGTAGAGATTTCGAGTTGAAAAAACTATTTGAAAACTTCCAGGTTGTTTACCTTTTTTGAATGCACTTGGTAAAATAATTGTGGAAACTACAGACCAATTTAAGATCTTCTTAAAAATTCTACAAAACTTAGAAAATTAATATTAATTATGTTTCAAGATGATCGTGTAAAAAAAAGAATACAAATGTGCATTTTTTTTATCTTGTTATCACTTTATTTAGTTGCTTTGTTCGTGTAAAAATATTTCCGGTGCATATAAAAAAAACATATATCTTCATCAGTTATATTTAACCAGAAAATATAAAAATTCCTTTACAGATTGTTTCAACAAATATCATAGTTCACCAGATATAAGTAAATCAAATCTAAAGAATAATACATTTTCATCTAACGAAAACATGGGGTTCTAGTTATGGAATTTTCATTTAACTATATAATTTAATACCTTATAGATCAGGCATGATATCACGATACGTTACAGTATTTTATGTTATATCTATATTTCTTTATATATGTATAACAAGTTGTTACTTATCTTGTTTCTAGAAATCTGAAGAGATGCACAAAACTCCTGAGAGTTGTAAAACATGAAACAATTTACATCGTGTTGCCAATAAGAAAAAAAGAAGAAAGAAAAACCCAAAAATAACAAATCAAGCTGGATGAAACCAGCGATTGCACCAGCAGCTGATGCGGCTGCGATTGACGAAGATTGAAAAGAAAGATGGATGATGGAGTGAGGCAGATTTACACCTTCCATATTTCCGTGATCAAATTGGGTTCCAAACCATAAAAAGGAGTTTCTGTGATGGAACCAATTTATTACCGTGGTTAAAGAAAGGTAGGTTGAATTACTTTGGGATGAAGAGGGAGGATCATAAACTCTGGCTTTTGCTCGCATCTGTTGATGGGGCAATTTTTCTCAAGAAATATTGAAACAGCAAAACGATATTCAAGGATTTTTCAAAAGATTTGCATTTAAAAAATGTAAATTCGCCGTTGTGTATTTTAAGAGCCGTCTATGGGATGAATTGACCTTATTAAATATGCATAATACATCCATAAAACAATCAAAGTTTCTAAAGATAGGAATTAACATGCGAAAAAAAGAAGAGTTAATAAATAGGTATGCGAATAGAAAATGATGAATTAAGGCAGGTTTATTATTAAAAATCTTACAATAAATGATGAAAGTTATGAAGGAAAGTTAATAGATCCTTGTTGAATATGTTCTTATAAGGAGGGGGTGATGTAGAGGGGGGTGTTTAAGGAGGGGGATGATATGCAAAACGTGTAAAAAACACTGATTATATTGTTGAGGAAAGGATGACTAAGACTAAAAATGTTCAGCATTCAAATTTTGCTGATGTAAGAATAAAAGATATTGTTTCCTAATATGGTCTAGAGCTATATATATTGACCAATTCTAGCTTAACATCTTAAAATTATCAATTTAAAGTTATAGGAGTCAAGCATGTTTTAATAAACAAAAATACATTTGTATATTTATTTATTTTTTCAGGCAGTAATACACAAAAAAGCCTTTTTTTTTTTTTTTTATCAATTTTTAGCTGCTATGTTCGAATAAAAATACTTTCGATGTATGCCATAATATTTTTGATGTATGTAACTTATATATTCATCACTTATATTTAACTGGAAAATATAATAATACATTTATAATCTGCTTCAACGAATATCATAGTTCACCAGATATACGTCAATCAAATCAAAAGAATAATACATTTTCATCTAACGAAAATGCAAGATTCTAGTTATGGCATTTCCATTTAACTATATAATTTAATATCTTATAAATCAGGCATGGTATCACTATATGTTACAGCATTTTATATATATATATATATAGCAAGCTGTTATTTATCTTGTTTCTGGAAATCTGAGGAGATGCACAAAACTCCTGAGAGTTGTTAAACCTGAAACAGTTTAGATCGGGTTAATAAAAAAAAAGAAAAATCCAAACATAACAAAAATCAAGCTGAAGGAAACCAGCGATTGCACCAGCAGCTGATACGGCTGCGATTAATGAAGATTGAAAAGAAAGATGGACGATGGAGTGAGGCAGATTTACACCTTCCATATTTCCGTGATCAGATATGGTTCCGATCCATAAAAAAGAGCTTCTGTGCTGGAACCAATTTATTACCGTGGTTAAAGAAAGGTAGGTTGAATTACTTCGGGATGAAGAGGGAGGATCATAAACTGTGGCTTTTGCTTGCATCTGTTGATGGGGCGCTTTTCTCAAAAAATATTGAAACAGCAAAACTATATTCAAGTATTTTTCAAAAGATTTGCATTTACAAAATTTAAATTCGGCATTGCATATTTTAAGGATCACCTTTAGGATGAATTGACTTTATTAAATATGCATAATCTATCTATACCAGCATTCAATGTTACTGAATATAGAAATGAACGAGTGAGAAAGAAGCGTTGATAAATAAGTAAAAAACAGAAAATGATGAATTAAGGCAGGTTTAGTATAAAATATCTTACAATAAAGGATTAAAGCTAACTTTAGATACTTTAGTATATACATATAAAGATGGGGGTTGATGTAGAGAAGGGGTGTTTTAGGGTGGACGATATGCAAAACGTGTAAAAAATTACTGCATTGTGTTAAAGGGATTATTAAGATTAAAGGTGTTCAGCATTCGAATTTGCAGTATAAGAATTAAAAGATAATGGGTCCTAATATATATATATAAAAGATTGTTTCTCCAAAACTCAGAAAAGTTTTACTAAATAACTTCGGATTGATCATGTAAAAAAAAATAAAAAGTGTCCAGAATTTTGTTTTGTTTTGTTATCACTTTTTTTAGTTGCTTTACTCCTGTAAAAATAATTTCTGTGTATATCATAAAAACTTACATCTTCATACTGTTATATTTAACTGGAAAATATAATATTTCCATAATAATATATTATTTTCTTTTTTTCGACAAATGCCATAGTTCACCAGATATATGTAAATCCATTCAAAAGAATAATGCTTTTTCATCTAACAAAAATAACGGGGTCCTAGTTATGGCATTTTCATTTAACTATATAATTTAATATATTATAAGCCAGGCATGATATCTCTATATATTGCAGTATTTTATATCTATATCTATACACCTTTCTCTTTATGTATATAACAAGTTGTTATTTATCGTTTTCTGGAAATCTGAGGACAAAACTCCGGAGAGTTGTAAAACCTGAAACAATTAATATTGTATTGCCAACAAGTAAAAAAGAGAAAAACTCCAAACATAACAAATCAAGCTGGATGAAACCAGCTATTGCACTACAGCAGCTGATGCGGCTGCGATTGACGAAGATTGAAAAGAAAGATGGATGATGGAGTAAGGCAGATTTACACCTTCCAAATTTCCGTGATCAAATATGGTTCCGAACCATTAAAAATAGCTTCTGTGTTGGAAACAATTTATTACCGTGGTTAAAGAAAGGTTGGTTGAATTACTTTGGGATGAAGAGGGAGGATCATAAACTCCGGCTTTTGCTCGCATCTGTTGGTGGGATGATTTTTCTCAAGATATATTGAAACAGCAAAACGTTATTCAAGAATTTTTCAAACGATAAGCATTTAAAAAATGTAAATTCGACATTGCATATTTTAAGAGCCACCTTTAGGATTAATTGATCTTATTAAATATGCATAATCCATCCATAAGAAAGTTAAAAGTTTCTAAGATAGGAATTAACAAGAATTAATAAATAGATAAGCGAATAGAAAATGATGAATTAAGCCTGGTTGGTATTAAAAATCTTACAATAAATGATCACAGTTAATTCTGTATACTTCAATGTACTCTTGTAATGAGGGGGGTGATGTAGGGAGTGGATGGTTTTTTTGGGGGGGAGGAATGTAAAACGTGTACCAGACACTGCATTATGGTGTTGAGGAACGGATGGTGAAGATTAAAGATGTTCGGCAATCGATTCTGCAATTAAGTATTTCTAATATTGCCTAGATCTATATATATTGCCTAATTACGCAAAAATATTTAAATATCAAAAATTTCATCTTAAAATTATAGAGGTCAAGCCTGCTTTAATAAACAAAGACAATTTAGAATGTTTATTTATTTTATCAAACAGGAATATACGAAACATTCATGTTATATACCTATAAATACTGAATATAGTAACCATATCGTTTTTACTACAGAAACAATTCATATTTTACTCATATAATTTAATAAATGTTAATGTCTTAGTTTTATAAAATGGAATAAAAAGGATACTGCATGTTTGATGAGAAATATAACATAGTATTTGTTGTTTTATCTGTGAAATACATTCTCATAACTAATAACATAACATAAATATATCCTCGTTTTAAAAGATTTTTTTTTCTCCTAAATTTTTAATGTATCACAAATAAAGGAGATTCCTTATTGATTGGGTTTAGCTAAAATTCTTTATTTCAATAAGTTTTATTCATAAAGATATTTAATAAAATTCATGATTCAGAATTAAGATAAAACTATATTTTATATGATAACATATTTTATATCTATTATAAGGTATCATCTCAGCATATATAATCTGTAAGTGTTTAAAACAATCTCATTTGCAAAACATTCACTGTAATATGTATCTATAATTTAATCATGCAAAAACAATTATAAAAAGTGAAATATAAAAAAGAAGCCAAGCAATAAATAAAATAAATAATGATGCTAACTATAATGACGAGATATAAATGTTCTATAAGAATGATTTAAATTTTAAATATTCTTTACTATTTTAAATATTCTCATCTAAAATATTCTAATCTCTGGGTGGTATGCTCAATTAAATTTGCCTATGAAACTGTTGATTTTTTTAATATGTGTTAAAATAGATTGTTAATATCGAATCTTGCTATTTGAAGAATTGAACAGGATGGCGCCAAAACTTCACCTTGTGTCATGAATGTGAAGCACTGCTAAATAACAGTTGAAATTAACTGTTAAAAACATTCCTATCCGAAAAGCTGATTGATATAAAAACATTAAAATTATAGACAGTAATTTATTTAATAACTGTTTCAATTTCATGTAACATCCTTACAATTATAGCAATAACTATTGTTTTTATATGAAGAATTAAAATGCTCTAATGCCCTAATTGTATAAAAACATGAAAATTAAAAAAAAAAAAAAAAAACTACTTCAAAGTGGCATCTTTTTCCAGTGTATAATTCATGAATTATGAATAATCTGCATGTATGAAAACAGCAGCCTTTGTTAAAAAAACATTATTCTCTGTTTGCGCCATTTTTTTTTATTTAAATTTTCTACAATTTGAGCAGTTGGTGGAACTTGGTCTCGTCAAGATTTATTTAGTCCTTGTTTCGAGATCATTAATGTTCTTACTTTATCACGCGAGTGAAAAAAAAAAATGTTTTAAGAACAATTGTTGCATCGGTGAAGTGTGAAGTACCCGCCCTAGTTATCTACATTTATATCAAATTTGCGTGTTTTAGAGAAGGCACGAAGGGAATGAAATTTATGAATCTTCAACTCTCAAATCCATTCTTCCCAAGAGACGTGAATAAAAAGGAACATCAAGTTGCTTTCTTTTAATGAGAGCTCACACAAAAAAGATGTGATTCACTAAGCATAAGTGAAAGTTTTCATATTTTTAGAGTAAATTCTAAATAGATTTCTTGAATTTCTTAAACAATCCCTACAAAATTTGAAATACTTTAAAATCATTTACATGATCTCATTTCTACACATTCAACAGCGGATTTATGCACTTCATACACCACTGCATAAACTTAGTTTTCAATATGTAAAGTGATATTTATATTTACAACATGCATTTTATCATTTTACCAAACATTTAGCGATCACGATGTAGTGATTTAAAATTTAACAAACATTTTTAGCGGTCTAATGACCAATTGGCTAGCCCTGGGACCATTGGTACGACAGGCTTTCGGTTCGAATACTGGCGGTGGTATGGACATTTTGAGGACGTCAACGTTATGGACGTCATGTTAAACTGGACATGACGTGGACGTCAACGTTAAACTGTAGGTCCCGGTCTGATTAGCCTTAAGTGTGCTAAAAATGACCGTTGAGCGACATACCAAACCAAACATTTTTAATACACTCGAATAGTGAGATAGATTTCTGTACTGAGTAAGCTACCCGAAGTGAAAGATAATCTGTTGATTATTCCGGAGATGGGCACGTTGATCTGAAGAATAAATGGGACACATCAGATACCTTTTATTTCCTTTATAGTTGGGGTAGTAAAATGGGGGCATCTTTCGTAAGTAAATTATATAATATATTATCTATCCATAACTGATGAAGATAACGTCGAAAGTCTTGAACATCACAGAATCTTTTTTGGATCGTAAACCCAATATGTTTCACGTTAAAGGAAACGAAATTTATATTTTATTTTTATTTTTCTTACGCTTGTCTGTGGCTATTCAACCATATGACGCCGAGCATCCCAATAAGTCGCAGTAATGTCTTCAGACACATCGATAACTTTAGTTCAATTCCATAGGTGACCACCATCCATAAAGGAAACAAAATTTAATATGTGATAAAGCCTTTAGAGCATCCAGAATTCGTTAACACCAACAGTATCCTTTGTTATATAATATCATCACGATCGGTTTTAATTACATCTTCTGCAATGTATATCAGTACTTGTATTGTTATATATTCATCACATATTTCCTTCAACATATTTATTTATATTATAAATTCAATTCTCTCATACACCAACTTGCTAGTTTGTTAATAATATTTGATATTCATAACTTGAACTCTTTCGCATTTTCTTCACTTACGTATATTTTATTTTTATTTTTTTTTTCTTTATTTTCTTATACATTATTGTGATTTTACAATTCTGTGATTTTATAATGTTATTTGATTTTTTTTTTTTTAAATTTTATACATCATCTTCACAATTTTACTGATAGGTGCTACATTATCATTTTCGGAGGTAGGCATGGAAAGGATGCACTAAACAAATTCTTCAAAATATTTAATTTAATATGTATATCAGATACTTAAAATGATGCGACTCTAACTTACGGACGTGTTTGTGACTAATCCTCAATGTCCTGCAGTGCGGGACGGACATTCCATGAGTGATCTACTCATGGATGGATGGAAAGGGGACAGCTTCGGTTGTGATGGAGCACCCGTAGGTAAGCGTCTGAATTTTGCTCCGTGACGCTCTTACAGTCACATGAGACCGGGACCTACGGCTTAAAGTGGATTCCGAACCACTACAAACATCCATGGCACCCGGGTCTCGAACCCGCAATCTGTGGCACCGAGCGCCAGAGCGCTAGCCACTGACCATTTAGGTCCTACGTACGAACATAATGTACTTAATCAATAATAGGATAATAATTAATTTTATTTATTATTTATAAGTTTTGTTAATAATTAATTATTTTTTATTTTTATTATGTAATTTTTTTTTTTAGTTATTAATGATAAAATATTTTTTTTATTTGTTATTTGATAAGTTTGGTTATAGTCAAGCACAATTAAAAAATTACTGAGATAGCAAGCAATATTCTCCCAACTTTGATATGAAAAGTAAAAGTGATTAAAAACATCTATATAATATGTTAACGTTTCTTTACATATATCACTTTTTCAATGAAGAATAAAAATCAATATATTTCTAGATCGACTTATTTGTAATTTAGTAATGTTATTTTATGAACATAACAACATTTTAAAGAGACACATTGGATAATATTTCTTTTTTTTTGTTTATTGGATTATAAGTATAAAATATTGCTAATTTATGTTTAATTTCATTGAGTGCTATATGAAATTCTTAGAAAAAGATCTATAGACTTTTTTTGGATATTAATATTTCATCTATGATAACTTTATTGAAAATTTTATTACTGTTTATTATTCATAATTGTAAAATGTTCGTATCTTATTCTCCTCAAATAACATGAATTTAAAAAAATAAATTACATAATAAAGCTCGTATTCTATAGAATTTTTCAATTAGATGACAAAAGGTATTGAAAATAATAGATTTATTAAAGCGAACTTAAAAAGTATTTAAAGTGAAAAATTTTACCCTATGTACTAATTACATTTTTTATTGTCATCAAGAATATGCTAACATAAAGAAACAGTATCAATTTGCTTTTGACTAATCATTATAAAAGCGAAATTAAGAAAAGATAATTTGTAAAATGATGCCCAATGAAACTAATGATTTTCAAAGCTCAAGACGTTTTATTTTCTCTTTACCACAATTAATGGAATGTAGGAAACATTAAAATAGTTATTCCCAACATTATGCTCAATTAGCATTCTATTGAGAATGCGCTGAAAATAACTCTCATATGCTTCGATTAGTGTAAAAGATATTAGCAACCACTTTCCAAGTAATATGATACACTAATCTTTCCTCACTGTGGATGATTTCTCTTTGCCATTGAAATATATAACTCTAAGTGAGTGAGGATAATTAAAGAATGCTAATTAAATCTTAGTCTACGATTTGTGAAGATTAATGTATATATTTATATACGTTTACTTATCCACTTGCTACATGTGCCCCTGGGTAGTTCTAAATGAGTAACAGCGGTGCAGCTCTTGTTTATGATATAAAGATTAACTGTCTCTGTATTGCCAGCGGCATTAGAACACAATTTATCTACTTATAACTATCAAAAGAACTAATTAATAATTATACTACACGCCTTTTTTGGTTGTTTAAATCTATTTTATCTTTTCTATGGTTTAAGTTTATTTTATCTTTTTCTATGGTTTAAATTTATTTTATATTTTTCTATGGTATTCAAATCCATTGAATATTAAAACTATTTGAATAAGTTCATTTTAGAGTTGGTAAATGCAATATTATTTCAATACATATGGTTAATCGTATAGGGTCTCAGCACATTTTAAAACCATTTGAATACTTTATAATTCATCAATTTTGTTTATTACATTTTTCACTTTAGATTGTTAAATCTATGTAGGTCGATTGTTAAATCCATAAGTTATGTGGGGACTGTTGAGGGAATCTCTTTGAAAGTTCCAGCTATCCGTAGAGTACATACTGTTGCAGCTTTTCGGTTGAGATTGGGCATGGTTGCCTTGCAGGACATTTATTTAGTTTTAACATATTTTCGGCCCCTAATTGTGTATTATGCGTCAGAGAGACTGTCATGGTTACATCGCATCTTAAAGAATGCCCTGAGGTATCTCGATATTTATATGATCGATATTGGCAAGCAAGAGAGAAACTTCAAGATCTTCAGACTTGTGTTGACTTTTGACATTTTTTTTTTTTAGTTTAGCTTTCTGATCTTATATCTGCTTTTGCTTAACTACATGTGTATGTATTGTGTGTGTTTGTCACATTAGTCAATGAATTTGTATGCTGAAGTGCTGCTGCTAAAAATTATGTAGTAATGTCTTTATGTTTGGATGAATAAAATGTCTTCGTATTATTGTTGTTTTTTTTCGTTATAGTTTTGGCACAACTGCAGCTGTCTTGGAAGTTTTTCCCTTTTTATATACCGTACATTGCTAAACTCTTACTATTAATTTTCATATAAATTTTGACAAATGAAATGCTTAAGTGAGTGTTAACTGACTAATTAATTGATTCTTAGTTTCTTTCTCGGATGTATCTGTATTCATTCGGTTTTAATTTAGACTATAATTAACTGCTATAAGCGAAGCTCTGAGCCTAGCTTTAGACTTTAAAGTACCTGATGTTTGGATTCTGACAGATAGTAAGAGCTCAATACAGTATTTGAAAGATTGGCCAAGCATCTTGGACAAATTGGGGCAGGATAGAGTTTCTAAACTAGCTGTTTTGGACCAGATCGTATCGGTTTGCTTGCAGTGGATTCCCTCCCATGTGGGCATCTACGGAAATGAAATTGCTGATCTGCTCGCTAGGGAAGGTTGCGAACTTCCCAAAGCTTCTTCTTCCAATCTGTTAGCTTCAGAGGTTCATTCTATGACTTTAGCCAGAGTGAATACCGCTTGGAGGTCGCCACCAATTCATGCATGGTACGCCGCTAAATATCCTGGTATGTCCTTGCAGTGCTCCTGCCCTAAATCTGCTCAAACGGCTTTAGCTAGACTAAGGACTGGCCACACTAAGAGTTTGACCTTCAATGGAGACGAGAAGACATATACCCTTTGTCATTGTTCGGCCATCGCGTCTCCCCTCTCATCTCATCAATTGTATTGGTGCCTCTGTGAGGCAACTGTTGAATGAGGGAGGACAGTTTACGAACTATTGATGCAGCATGATCTACTGGACTTGGTTTAGGATTCTAAATCAAGGGATAAACAACAACAACATAATTTAGACTATAAAATTTTTATTTTTCTTAACCTAGTTCACGTATGTCTTCACGTCACGTATGTCACGTTCTAGTTCTCTAGTATTCTTCACGTTCTTTAATCAAATTGCAGAACATTTTTAGAGCTTGCCATGCTATTTCCAAAATTCCATGATAAGTTTCATGATTAATTCCTATTCAAAATGAAAATATTAAAGAGAATACACATATCATATAAAAACTGAATATTAGAACATGTGCAATCATCATGGAAAACATTGATCATGTGCAGTCATCATGAAAAACATTGAATCATGTGTTTACTTTTAAAAGTTACGCATATAACTTCGAAATAAAGCAGTTAGTTCAAAATAATTCATCATCCTTATTATCGGCGTTGCAAAGAAATAGTAAGACTTTTTAAAGATTCCTTCTTTATGTAGGTTTTATATTGCCAAATCATGCCATATATGATTCTTGATGTAAGAGAAAAAGAGATGAAAAGAAACACTATGATGGCATAGGGAAAAAAAAAAAACCACTAGATCTTTGAGTCTGTCGATACTTATGATTTATTTATTATGAAATCCTAAAAATCGCATAAATGCAGAATTTTTAAAATCTTTTTTGCAGTTTGTTTTCCATATTAATGTATTATGGGAATTTTAAGTTATTTAAATTTGTACGCATAAGATTGCTAGTTTGATCAAACCCCCAAGTACACGGGCATCATTAATGAAATTTCTCTGCAATACATATTAAATGCGGTTCGAAGCTTCCCAAAGCAATTAATATAGTTTATTACTAGAAACAATGACAGTGTGAACAGTGTGGTGTAGGTTTTTTTTTCTTTCTAAAATAAGCTTTCTCAATGCATTTGGTTCAGGAACTTTATCACTTGGTTTACGCTACATTATTAATTGGGACATTCTCTCTGTAAAGCCATAAGCATTGAATTACACGGTATACATACATAACATTATATATATATATATATATATATATATATATATATATATATATATATATAGTTATGTACTACTATCATTAAATGAATGAAAATATGCATGAATTAATTTTATCATGGGATCCGTCAAAGACTTTAATACAAACACTGAATTTATTAGGATGATTCATTATCAAACGAGCATTAAACATTAATAAGTAATGGCTTAACTTTATAAAATAAGTAATAGCTCCATTAGCTTTATAAAATAATAAATATAGCTGTTAATCAATCTATTCACATAAAAATTTGGGAAAAAAAATTTAACCTTTATATTTAATTTCTATTCAAGGAAAATAATAACTAAAGGATATTAATTTATCCAAATTTAATTTTTTGATTCTAAAATCTTATGATACCTTTGATTGAATGTTATACAATACATTGTAAAAATGTTATAATTTTATGTAATCTGAACGTGTTTAAAACTTCACAGAATTTTTAAAATTTTTTTGTATTTTGTTTTGCCTATCATTTTATTATGAGAATTTTAAGTTCAATGTTAACATGCATCATAGAATGCTTTCGTAGCATATAGTACATTCATATAAGCAAATGCATTCCCATAACACTAATTTCAATATTAGTATACATATAGACACATACTTTGATCTGAAGGTGTTTAAAACTTTATTTAAACTATTTATTGTTTATGAATATTATAATTCCAAGTTCCTTTATTGAAGTATTTGCCACACTAAAAAACAAATTGCATCTTTATGACAAAATGCTACTAGTTATCAATACTATGCATCAATATTTATGCACAATTAATAAATAGTCCTCCGAATTAAGATGAAATTTGATATTCGTGAACTGCATTGCATATCAGAATGGAAATCACGAAACACTCATTGCATCTAAATTAAGTTTCAACACATTTACTGCATCGATTCATCAATTTAATGTGCACTACGACGTATGTCATGCTTTTAAATAGAATATCACGAGAAATTAACCAGCACAGATACGGAAGTCAATAATAGAGTAGATAGTGCAAAGCCATTGAAGAGACAGTGGATTTCGTCATTGTCACAGAACTGTGATGTTATTTTGATGCGGCTACGAACTGGTCATTTTCTCCAACTCATCATCATTTGCTCTTCAACACATTTGCCTTTGACTGCAGTCCTTCATTACTATTCATCCTATTTTAATAGACGATAAAATGGGCTTTGGTTCGTTATTGCTTAAAGCACTTTCATTATCATTTAAAATTATCTTTTTAATACATTAGATTATGATTATTTTTTAATTAGAAATGTAATTTATTTATTCATAAGAGCGTTAAAGTTTTATCATAATAATTTTATTAATTTTATAATCTAAACTTCATGACGGTGTTATAAGAAATTATTTTTGCATAACGTAATAAAATTTAAATTGTATTTGTTCCATATATATGTTTCATCCTTTGCTATTTTCTCCTAAAAGTTCTAAATCATAATTAAATCATTATGAATAATACTTTATGAAATATTTAAATTTCAGCAATATTTTGTAAAATAGCTTTGAAAAAATGCATGTAAATTGGATATTAAAATCAAATTAAATTTTTTTGTAAATAATTATCCAGCTCCTATTAGTGAACTACTTTGTAGAAACAAAGAATACATATTTATCCTTTTAATACATTAATTTACTATAATACTGAAATCCACGTTTGAAATAAACTGAAAGTCAAAATCAAAAATATTTCTGTCAATACCAGCACTGCTTTTTGTACTGCTTTGATTTTATAAATTGCTTTATTTAGCCTTAAATACCTACTATAATGCATCTTTAAAGATTATATAGCAAAGAAAATATATTTATCATTCATAACTAATGGTGGAATATATTTACCTTATTCTATTATTATTATATGATATTATTGCCATCAAATATTGGTGCAAATCAACGATCATTTATCAAAAGGGCAATATTAAAGACCATATTTTCACATCACATTTATCTTTGTCTAAAAATAGCATCAACTTCAGAAGATGAGAAGAATGGATAATATTTTTAGTTTCCTCCTAGCTGCGCAAACACTTAAGAGATTTATTTCCGTTTCTGTTCAAAAAAAAAAGCGAGTGCCTCACCTTTCTGAAAGTGTGCGTGGCACAATGCGCGCACCATACAAGCTAATAGATGAGAATATGGTTTATTTGGATCTGACATATACATAATGAATGGGGCTTTTGAAGAGAAAGGGATCCATTCACCCGTGACTCAGATGGTCACCAGAAGAGTTTATTCTACACGCTTTGTTAGTTTTTGATTGGAAAACGGCCAACTGCTGTTGAAAAATTGAATTTATCCATCAACTGTCTTAGGGGTGTAAAATATAAGAACAATGAATGAAATAAGGGTGTGTTATATTATGTCGTTTTTGAAATGCATATTTTTAAACTCTTTATTTATATTGAAGAACGGTGATTCGGAATGTATTAATTATGATTATTTTTTATCAATTTAATTACTGACCAACTTTGAAGTCATTCAGAATTTTAAAGAAAATGATTAGGTATGAAATTTTGAGTTATTTTTCTTATACAGTGTGGCCTTAAAATAACTTTCCCTTTTGAAGGCATTTGTAACTAAAATAAATAAACAAAATAAAACAAAATTTGATAAACAGATGTGGAAGACATTGGGAGATGATTTCAAAAGTACCAAAAGTCGTCGATATTGGAGATCTGTATACAAGTTGAGCATTATTTATTGGCCATTTTAGAAATATCTTAAATATCCTAAATACCATTAACCTCAATTACGACAAATCAAAAATCTGTTATACGTTTCATTATTTTCAAACACTAGGTAGTTGGACCTGTAATTATAATCATAGGTCACTATGCAGCAAAATCAGCATTATCCAGGTAAAAACTATGGGACTCTGCACTCACAATTCGCCAAGAAAGTTTTGAATAAGCCTTTGTCAGGTTTGATACATGAAGGATTCCTATCCTATTTCTATTTAGATCAGGTTTTTGCCTGTAGTCTTATCTGGCCAACCCTGATATAGCGGCCAAATGGCCAATTGGCTATTGATCTGGTCTTTGGTATTTCAGGTTCGAATCTTGGTGACATGAACGTTTGTTAGTGGTTTAGAATTCACATTAAACTGTAGGTACTGGTATAATTAGCCTAAAATCTATACATAATGATCGTAGAGTTAAAAACCAAACCCTGGAATAACAACAGAAACTTAGAATCGAATTCCTTTGTCGGGCTTCGAAGCAAAAACTCGCGGTTCTGAAACACAACGTATTATTCAATGTTAGTGTTCTAATACAGCTGGGAATACGGAGGTAATCTTTATGCCATAGCAAGGGCTGCATCGCAGCTACTTATTTAGCACTACCCGGGGTACGTGTAGCTTGAAGATATGCTACGGAGACGAGTAACCCTACCTCCACAACGTTCAACGATCCTATTAGACAGGGACATGCGGTTTAAAGTGGATACCAAACCACTACAAACATCTGTGGTGTCGCCGGAACTCGAACCCGAAACCTGTGGTACCGACCGCCAGAGCGCTAGCTACTCGACCATACGGCCCCACGTATTATTTCAGTATGTATTACGTATTCAATACATATTATTTGTACATATTATTCAATACGATCGCTTATATCGCTTATTCTCATATATTCGAGGATCGCTCTCTCTCGACCATCCGGCCCCACGTATTATTTCAGTATGTATTACGTATTCACATATTATTTGTGATTCAATACGATCGCTTATATCGCTTATTCTCATATATTCGAGGATCGCTTTCTCGACCATCCGGCCCCACGTATTATTTCAGTATGTATTACGTATTCAATACATATTATTTGACATTTGTATAATATGAGCGCTATATCGCTTATTCTCATATTCGAGGATCGCTCTCTCGACCATCCGGCCCCACGATTTCAGTATGTATTACGTATTCAATACATATTATTTGTACATATTATTCAATATGAGCGCTTATATCGCTTATTCTCATATATAAGGGTGACTATATTACATAATGCTGTTGTTGCTGCGATAATAATAATGTATATTGACTTTGTATAATAAGGGTTTGATGATGCAATATGTATTATTATTGCTTTTATATAATAATACATATTGAACCTTAAAACGTCAACCATTGCAATAAATGTTTCGCATTTCTGGATCAATAGACATATGATTCCAAAAATAAATAAGGTATAATAAATTTAGATTAATGATTTTAATTGCTTAAAATTATGTGAAAATTCAGATAAATATGTAATAACTCATTATGAAACTATTGCCATTATTTATATTAACTTAAGACTATTTATACTTACTTATCAACCAAAAATTACATAAGAATCTAAATTAAACAACACAAAATCTTACGCTTCAAATAGAATCTAGAAATAATTTATTTCAATGCTTTTCAACAATGCTGTGTATTTCCTTTCGTTCTAGGTTTTTTTCCTATCCTTATTACTTGGATCGAAATCTGTAACTTCGCCCAAACTTGTTATTGTTCCTTATAGCTCAAGGACAAAAGATGCATCGCACCTGAATGTTCCTCTCCAATGCTAATTAACTTCAAAACTACTAACTCCAGACGTTTTGTTCCCTTTTCTATTATTTGTAGAATGCGAATGCGCGCCTTAGCCATTAAACATTAAGTTCCATTTTCAATGTAAGCTTGCTTTAAATTAAAATTTCACCGAACATAAAGTGAATTAAGAATTATATAATGAGTAAGAAATGTTATGAGAAGGTAATTTATGCCATTAAATTAAATTTAAGCAACATAAAGGATGAAAACAATGCATTAATACATTTTAAATTTATAACTTTTTGTTTATAGCTTCATAAATTTAGTAGTTTTTAAATGTGATAAAATATTTTTTTTATCTACTTGAGTTAATTGGAGAGTGTTAATAAAATTAATAAAAATAAATAAATAAATAATTATTAATTATAATTATTAATAATAATTATTTAAATTAAATGATTATAAATAAAAAACTATTATTAGAATAATTTTCTTCTTTTTTTTTTACTATTTTTAAAGAATAAGTTTTTCATTTCATTTAAAGAGGGTTTATTTGTTTAGGCGAATATTTTTTTGTATTTGCATAATCTGCTTTGTAGTTTTACTGATTTTAATTAATGTTTTTAAATATATATGCGTATACATATTGTGTTTTCTCTGTGAAATATCATTTTTATATTAAAAATATCTAACGCGAAAAAGTTATACAATACATAAACTTATTTAATTCGCTGTCGGCAGGAATGAGTACTTAAACTTATTTATTTTTTACGAAATTGCATTTTCATTAAATTAAGCTTTTGTACATTTCGTTTTAATGTGCAGAAGATGTATTACGGTTTGATGAAATAATATGGGGGTAATGCAAAAAAAGATCTCCATCAATCGAAATTAACAGATAAAACACTATTCACGGTAAGGAAGATAGATTATGTATTGGCTTAAATATATATTATCACTTCGTAATAATGTGCTTGAGAGTACGGTTAACTGAAATTAGCAGTATAATCTATCATTTTGTGGGTAATTACATGGAGAAATCAATAAAGAAAATCTATCCAGTCTCTCATAGTCATATATTTAGGCATATTACTAAATGAATTTAAAAAGTTAGGGCATTTTAAATGATATATTCAAACTGTAATATATTCGTAAGAATGACACACAAATGAATAGTTTAACATTGGTACTTGAAATTTAAAAAAAAAGGGTTTTTTTAGGGTAAAAACAGTACTTTAGAAAAAGTAACGACCTTGTTAAAACAACTTTATGAAGTAAATTTTGTTATGTTCGGTGAACTATTCTTTTTAAGTGCTGTTAAAATAGTAAGCATGGAACGAGTAAAATTTTTTTTTCTTCGAGATTCTGATGTTTGACATTAATTTGCTCAATGAAAAGAAACTTTAAGAGTTCAGAGCACCTTTTAACGAAGGAGCCTTGTCATGCTACAATTGAATTTTCCTGAAAGAGCAGACTTTGGAGAAAAAAATCACGTGTAACTTGTTGGCAGTCACTGTAAACTTCACCCATTCGGAAAATAACGTTGAAAAGATTGTTTTTTTATCACTAAATAGCTAATCAACTATAGTTGCTGTATTTTATTTTTAGAAGTCTGCTACTGGTTACTGTGAGTGTCTATTTTAAAAATTCTAGTATGTAGCAAAAATGTAATTTTGTTTTAAAAATGCAACATCTCTTACAAATAAAAAATTAGAGTAGCTTAAATATATTGTATATTGATTGAAGTATATTGTATTGTACAGTATATTGATTGAAGTCAGACACAAATAAATAGTTTAACATTGGTACTTGAAATTTAAAAAGACTTTTAGGGTAAAAACAGTAATTTAGAAAACGTAACGACCTTGTTAAAACCACTTTATGAAGTAAATTTTGTTATGTTCGGTGAACTATTCTTTTTTTTAAGTGCTGTTGAAATAGTAAGCATGGAAAGAGTAAATTTTTTTTCTTCGAGATTCTGATGTTTTGACATTAAATTGCTGAATGAAAAGAAACTTCAAGAGTTCAGAGCACTGAGTGAACCTTTAACGAAGGAGCCTTGTCATGCTACAATTGAATTTTTCTGAAAGAGCAGACTTTGGAGAAAAAAAAAAAAACACGTGTAACTTTGTTGGCAGTCACTGTAAACTTCATCCATTCGGAAAATAACGTTGAAAATTTTTTTTTATCACTAAATAGCTAATAAACTATAGTTGACGTATTTTGTTTTTAGAACTCTCCTACTGGTTAGTGCCAGTATCTATTTTAAAACTTATAGTAGGAAGCATTTTGTTTTTAAAAATTGTAACACAAATAAAAAAAAAAAATGGAGTAGCTTAAATATAATAAGTAAAAGAATTTATTAAATTTCTAAATAGTGAAAAATAATATATCAAATACGGATAATTAAAAATGGTGAAAAGTATTAAATTTTACGAAATAATTTATACGTTATAATGAAAGTTGAACGTATATTCAATGGAATTTTCATAATTCCGATAAATAATTTATACGTTATGATAAAAGTAGAACGCGTTTTCAATGGAATTTCGATAAATCTAAATCTGATATTCTTAATTTTCATGAATTCGAATTAATAATTCTCAAGAGATTTATGAATCTTTCTCAGTATATTAATAAATCTATTATCAAAATTGTACATAATAATGTAATCGTACACAATAATGAGAAAATCGTGCATAACTATTGCATATTAGTTATTCTAATATTAACAACCTGCAGCCTAGAATCGAGATATGTTTATTGTATTTGGCTTTATTAAAAATGATTCTTTAATGTATTTCAAAAGTAAAATTCAGATAAACCTATTATTATAAAGTTCGACAAATTATCTTGTGTTGGATTCAGTACATGTTCGAAATAAATTAATTAAACATTTTATGATAATTTTGCAATCTTTAAAGGAATTTTAATTAAATAAAGGGACTCGTAAATGAAACGACTTCACATATAAAGAAATAAGGAAAACCGCATTTCATTTCAAAAGATTTCTGTGAGAATGAAAATTAAATAAATTATTTCCTCTCAAATATTATAAGAATACTCGTGTCAAATTTAAAATTGTTGTAGAGGTTGAAAACTCTTTTATTTTTTGATTTAATATGAATTATTTAATTATATTTTGTTACGGATTATATTAAAGTAAACTATAGTTTTTGAAATGCAATAGGGTAAATTAGTGTTACAATTATTAAAATATCAAAATCTATTAATTATTCTGGAGATAAATTTAACAGTAAATTATCTTTTTTTTTATAACGATAAAGATTATTCATACATATTTGCATGTAGAGAAAGTGTATCGTACACTTGGCGTAATATATTCCTCTTTATCAAAGAAGAAAACCAGTATACACATCAAAAAAGGAACGAATGCATTTTTGGGGGGTTTTTTATCATCTCGTTATTTATTCTGTTTTTGTAAACTGAACGTTGCATCCTTTTTTTCTGTAGACCCCAGAGGTGTTTTTCAGTGCCTAGATTCCCCTCTTTTAAAACAAAAATAATTTTAAGTAAAAAAAAAATTCTTGAAAACAGAAAATATCATTTTTTAATGTGCTTCCGACTTTTTTTGACTAAAGTCGGTGAAAAACAGTACGTTCCTCCAATTGTATATGCCTGATCAAATTCCGGTTACATGTATCCTAAACAGATGGTGCCTCAATGATATATCGCATAAAGGAAAATAAATTTTAGTTCGGCATTTCCGAAACAAAACTAATACCTATTTTGATGAAAGAGTTGACAAACGCATTCTCGCACACCTTGGAACAAAAGATGCCAGATACAGATATTCAAACTTTATTAATAATTTCAATTGTTAACAGACTTCAAGAAAAACAGATATATTTGTAATGTAAAATAGAAAATTCCATTTTGCGCATGATGTCTTGTGACTATATTACCTTTAATATTTAATCAAAAGCTGATTTGAAAATGCATGCTCAGTTGATAACAAAAATCCATTTACATTCTACGATGCAGATGGTATTCGATTTAGTTGTGATCTTCAGAGTTTTCCAATTTGTTTATGTTATTTGAGTTTGATTAAAAACATGATTCAAAAATTTATACATATTTCACTAAATAGCTAAAATGTCCTTGATTATTTGGATAGATATCATGAGTTACATTCTCTCAGGAACTTGCCAATAATTAAGATAGTTTAGAGGCCTCCTCTCCTGGGCTTGACTTTCGCAAGAAGTCGCTTTTTTGAAAATCGCTACTCCATTATTTTTCTTCTTCAGAAATTTCCAATGGATCATCATGGAGTTACTTCTTTTATATAAGCCTGCACTTTAACCTTTCTAGGGCGTTTAGGATGACCTTGTTCTGATACTCGTGCTTTTACACTTGCTCTGAAAATAGGTATATTGCTTAGGCTATATATAATCAAACCCATTTTGCAAAAGATATATAAAATGTTAATGGTGATTGTACATTAAGAAAAGAAATTATTAAATACTTTTAAATGCATACCTTATTCATGTCATTTTCGATTCTGTCCTTCAGCATTTTTCTTCCAATTAAAACAGAAAAGAACAGAAATACCGCAAATTACTTTTTTTTTTTTTAGTACAACATTTGATACATTCAAAATTAAAATAATCATTGTTGTTCACTCTTTAACGAAATTACTCATACAAATTATCAAAGTTTCTGAATCATTGTTTTACATGAAGAAATTATCAGTATAATTTATAATAATTACACTATTACCTAATATAAATTAACTGTAAATAATAATATATTTCACTATTCTTATTATAAATTTGTTCTCTTGACTTGAATATAGCGAATATATTTACTTAGTTTGCTATAGATACTTACAAATATAAAATGCTTATTAAATGCAACATGTTATATGCTAACATATTAATCATTATTTAGTTTAAGATAGATGACAAAAATTCCTTACAGGAAGAATTAAACATTTATTGTTAGGAATTTACAATCTAGTGTGTAGTTGTGATAAAACGATATTTTCGTATATATATAAAAGTAGGGGGGGTATAAATTGTTTATACTGTATTTTGTGATTTAAATTGGTGTAAAACTTCTGTAAATATTACAAAAAAATAAGAGATTAAATACTGAAAAAAGTAAAAATATTTTTAAAAAGTAAATTTTAAATTTTAAAACTATATAGGTTTAAATAATTTCAAAAATGAGCTATTATGGATTTTAAAGCTAAATAATATTGGGGTAAAAACAACTAAAATCCTTTAACAACTTACGTAATTTAAAATGCTCATTTTCTAAAAGGTTGTTCGCTAAATATGGTTGAAATTCACGGCAAGAATTTTCCTATAACAAAATAAATGGTATAATTTTCATTAAGAACTAAGCAATTTGAACACATGCTTTCAACCTTTGAAATTAAATGAAATTATTCTGCAAATACAGGAAATTAGCTTGTTAGTATAGAAAACTACTATACATATATATAGAAAATATGAAATAAAAATCCACTTAATAACGCACGTCTTTTCAGTGTCTTACCAATGTCATCTTATGCCACATTTACATATTTTACTTACATATTTTTTGTCACTGAAATCCCAAACTAAAAAGCTACAACATTTGAAACATTTCTATCAATACCAATACTGCTGTTTGTACTGTTTTTTTTATAAATTTTATTATTTGCTGTTAAATACCTTTTTATAATACATCTTTAAAGATTTTATAAAAAGAAAATATATTTATCACTCATGATTAATTTAGAATGTTTTACCTCCTTCAATTCTTAATATATGATATTATTGCCGTCAAATGTTGGGGCAAATGGAACGATTATTTATGAAATGGGCGATATTAAAGATCATATTTTATATCACATTTATCTTTATCTAAAAATAGCATCAACTTCCGAAGATGAGAAAAATGGAAAATATTTTTAGTTTTCTTCTAGCTGCGTAAACACTTAAGAGATTTATTTCCGTTTCTGTTCAAAGGCAAGTGCCTCACCTTTCTCAAAGTGTGCGTGGCACAATGCGAGCTCCATACAAGCTAATAGATGAGAATATGGTTTATTTGGATCTGACATATACATAATGGATGGGGCTTTTGAAGAGAAAGGGATCCATTCACCCGGGACTCAGATGGTCACCAGAAGAGTTTATTCTACACACTACTTTGTTAATTTTTTCGGATTGGAAAGCAGCCAACTGTTCTTGAAAAAATTGAACTTATCTATCAACTGTCTTAGGGGTGTAAAATATAAGAACATTGGACAAAAATAAAGGTGTATTTTATGCTGAAGTTTTGAAATACATATTTTAAAATTTTACTTTTTTAATGAGGATTTAATTTTTATTCGATGTGATTCTAAATAGATTAATTTGATTATTTATTTTTTAATTTAAGTACTATCCAAACTTGAAGCCATTCAGAATTTAAAGAAAATGGTGAACTGAACTTTTTCATATACAGAGTGGCCATAAAATAATTTTCTCATTTGGAGGCATCTACAGCTAAGATAAATAAACAAAAAACAAAATTTGTTATACAGTCCGTGGAAGACATGGGGATATGATTTCTGCAAGAGTACTAAAAGTCGCCGATATTGGAGATCTGTATACAAATCAAGGATTATTTATGACCATATAAGAAATATCTTAAATAACACTAAATAACATTATCATCTTGAAAATATGACAATGAAAATCAAAATTCTATTATACGTATTGATATTTTTACGTATTGAGCAAAATAAGCATTATTCAGGGAACACTACATGGCTTTGCACTTACATTTCATGAGCAAAGTTTTCAATAAGTATTTCTCACGTGTGATAAAAGAACGATTCATATATATTTTCCGCAGCTTGCAGACAATGGTTTTCAATACACTCTTATCTGGCTAACCCTGATATGGCTGCCTGATGGCCAATTGGCTAGCGCACTGGCCTTTGGTACATCAGGTTCAAATCTTGGCGGTGGCATGGGGTTTGTCAATAGTTCGGATTCCACGTTAAACTTTAGATTTAAATAGCGTAAGTGTGCACAACCATAGAACGACAAACCAAAATCTAACATACAAACTTCGACTTCTAGTCAATTCCCCTCGGGTTTCGAAGCAGAAACTCACAGTTCTGAAACCGAACGTACGTATTATCCAATTACGATCGTTTTCGATTGATCAGATAAAAATTATTTATCATATTTTATTGTACTATTGGAACAAAAATATTGATCTTTAAGACATCATCCATTGAAATAAATGTTTGGCATTTGTGGATCAAAATGGAGAGTATTAAATTTTGAAAATGAAGACTAATAAATTTAGCTTAATGATTTTTAATTTCTTATAAATATGTGATAATTTATTATGAAACTATTTCCCTTATTTATATAAACTTAAGACTATTTGTATTTACTTATAAACCAAAAATAGCATAAAATTCTAAATTTAACAACACAAATCGCATTTAGGAAATAATTTATTACAATGCCTTTCAACAATGCTGTGTATTTCCTTTCGTTATACAAACCATAAATTTATTTAATTTACCGTTTTCAGGAATGAGTATTTTAAAATATTTATTTTTATGACATTATAATTTTCATTATATTAAACTTTTTCTACAGTTCGTTTTAACATGCAGAAGATATGTTATGTTTTTATGAAGGTATAATAATGGACGTAATCCGAAAAGGTTTTCATTAATGAAAATAAAATACTATTCGGAGTAAGTAAAATAGATTATGTAATGCCTTAAATAAATATTGCCACTTCGTAATATTGTGTTTGGGGGCATGGTTATCTGATATTAGCAATATAATCCATCATTTTGAGGGTAATTATGTGAAGAAATCAATAAAGAAAGGCCACCCAATCTCTAATATTAACATATTTAGGCATATTACTAAATGGAATTTAACAAGATAGTGCATATTAAATTATATATTCAAAACTGCAGTGTATTGATTGAAATGAGAGACAAATGAATAGTTTAACATTGGTACTTGGAATTTAAAAAAAAAGACTTTTCTAGGATAAAAACAATAATTTAGAAAAACAACGACCTTGTTAAAACAACTTTATGAAGTAAATTTTGTTATGTTCGGTGAACTATTCTTTTTAAGTGCTGTTGAAATAATAAGTATGGAAAGAGCTTTTTCTTCGAGATTCTGATGTTTGACATTAAATTGCTCAATGAAAAGTAACTTTAAGAGTTCAGAGCAGTGAGTGAACTGGTAGTCTTTAACGAAGGAGCCTTGTCATGCTACAATTGAATTTTTCTGAAAGAGCAGACTAGGGAAAAAAATCACATGTAACTTTGCTGGCAGTCACTGTAAACTTCCTCCAGTCGGAAAATAAGGTTGAAAAGGTTTTTTTTATCACTAAATTGCTAATAAACTATAGTTTCCGTATTTTATTTTTAGAAGTCTGCTACTGGTTACTGCGAGTATTTATTTTAAAAATTCTAATATGAAGCAAAAACGTAATTTTGTTTTTAAAAAATTGCCACAACTCTGACAAAAAAAAAGTTAAAGCAACTTAGATATAATAAATAAAAAGGAATTTATTAAATTTCTAAATGATGAAAAAAATATTATGTAAAATCGGGAAAATTAAATGTGTCGAAGATTATTAAATTTTGAGAAGTAATGTATACAATATAATAAAAGTTGAACGCTTATTCTATCGAATCTTCATAACTCTAAATATAATATTCATAATTGTCATGAATTCTGGAAAGATTAATAAATCTCAATAGATTTATTAATCTATTGGGATTTGCATAATAATGTAATAGTACACAATAATAAGAAAATAGTACATACATATTTCCTATTAGTTATGTAAATATTAACAACTTACAGCCTAGATTTAAGAGTAAGTTTAATGTATTTGTCTTTAATAAAATAATGTTTTAATATACCTCAAAAGTAAAAGTGAGATAAACCTATTATTATAAAGTTCGATAAATTCTCTTGGGTTTGATTCAGTATATGCTCGAAATAAATTAATTAAACTTTTCATGATAATTTTTGCCATCTGTATGGGAATTTCAATTAAGTAAAGGGGCTCGTAAATGAAAAGACTTCACAAATAAAGAAATAAGGAAAAGTATGTTTCATTTCAAAAGATTTTTGCGACAAAGAAAATTAAATACATTATTTCCTTTCAAATAAATTAAGAATTGTAAAAGTTAAAATCCTTGTAGGGATTGGAAATGCTTTTATTCATTTATATACTGAGAATTATTTCATTCTATTTTGTAAGGCATATTTGAAAGTAAACTATAGTATTTTTAATAAATTTTAGGGAAAATTGCTAGTATAATTATTAAAATATCAAAATATATGAGTTATTCTGGGTCCAGTTAGCGAGTAATTAGTTCTAAGGCGCTCGGTGCCAAAGATTTCAAATCCCGGTGAGTGACATGGGTGTATGTAGTGGTTAGGAATCTACTTTAAACCGTAGGTCCTGGTCTAAGAAGAGTATTAGGAGTAAGACTGACCACCCTACTCCATAAAAAAGAAAACATCTCCTGTCTAGAGATCTGCCAGTCGGAAGATGACATTGGCCCACCTGGTCTGTTAAGATATTGAAAAAGAAACACCGTTATTATCTGAAATACGACAAAATTAAGTGGAAATCAAAAAAGGTCTGTTACACGTGTAGTTATTTACAAATACTGGATAGTTGAACCTGGGATTATTCGGCACTACTCAGCAACATCAGCATTATCCAGGGAATACTAAGATACTCTACCTTCACGTTTCGCGAACAAAGTTTGGAACAAGATACATAAGGGATTCATATCCACTATTCCACCCCTTGAAAATCAGGATTTTACCTACAGTATCATCTGGCCAACCACGACTTAAAACGGAAACTCGGAGTCGACTTTGCTTGTCGGGTTTGAACCTGGATCTTACATTCTGAAAAACACCATGTTACCAAACATGGTCTCTTCTTCTTGGCGTAAATAACATTGTTTTTCATAACTTACTGGGACAAGCATTATTGACCTTTAAATCATTATCCATTGATATAAATTTCAGATCACATTATTCTGTAAATCAGCTGCAATAAATTAAGATAAAGGAATTTTTAATTTCTTAAAATTAAACGGAAGATTAAGATAAATTTGTAAAAATGTATTATGAAATTATTACTCTTACTTATATTAGCTTAAGACTATTTGCATTTACTTATCATCCAAAAATATCATACAAATCTAAATTTAACAACATAAAATCTTTCGCTTCAAATCGCGTCTAGGAAATAATTTATTACGTTGATTTTCAACAATGCTGTGTATTTCCTTTCGTTATAGGTTTCTGCTTTTCCTATCCTTATTACTCGGATCGAAATCTGTAACTTCGCCCAAACTTGTTATTGTTCTTTATAGCTCAAGGACAAAGATGCATCGGACCTGAATGTTCCTCTCCAATGCTAATTAACTTCAAAACTACTAACTCGAGACGTTTAGTTCCCTTTTCTATTATTTATAGAATGGGAATGCGAGCCTTGGCCATTAAACATTAAGTTCCATTTTCAATGTAAGCTTGCCTTAAATTAAAATTTTACCGAGCATAAAAGTGAATTAAGAATTATATCAAGAGTTAGAAATGTTATGAAAAGATAATTTATGCCATTAAATTAAATTTAAGCAACATAAAGGCTAGAAAACAATGCATTAATACGTTATAAATGCGTAATTTTTGGTTGTAGCTTCATAAATTTAGTAGTTTTTAAAGGGTTTTTTCTACTTGAGTTATTTAGAGAGTGTCAACAAAATTTTTAAAAAATAATCCTAAAAAAAAAATAAATAGATAAATTATAAATAAAAAAAAAATTATTAGATAGGATTCTTCTTTTTTTTACTAATTATAAAAAATAAGTTTTCTTATTTCTTTTTAAAAAGTTTTGTAGGTTTAGGCTAATATTGCTTTTTATTTATATAATCTAGTTATGTATTTTTAATAATTTTAGTTAATACTTTTTGAAATATATGCTTATACATATTGTGATTTTGTCTGAGAAATATTATTTTTATATTAAAAATATCTAATGACGAAAAGTTATGCAAACCATAAATTTGTTTAATTCACTGTTTTCAGGAATGAGTATTTAAAATTATTTATTTTATATGACATTGTATTTTCATTAAATTAATCTTTTTCAACAATTCGTTTTAACATGCAAAAGGTGATATATTATGCTTTTGAGAAAGTATAATATGGACGTAATACAAAAAATATCTCCATCAATCAAAATTAAAAGATAAAATACTATTCACGGTAAGTAAGATAGATTATGTATTGCCTTAAATAAATATTATCACTTCGGACTAATGTGTTTGGTGGTATGGTTAACTGACATTAGCAGTATAATGTATCATTTTGAGGGTAATTATACGTAGAAATCAATTAAAAAAAGGCTATCCGTCTCTAATAATTATATATTTTGGCATATTACTAAATGGATTTTAACAAAGTTAAGGAATTTTAAATGATATATTCAAAACTAACAGTATATTTATTTAAATGAGAGACAAAAAAATAGTTTAACATTGGCACTTGAAATTTAAAAAAGACTTTTTAGGGTAAAAACAGTAATTTGGGAAAAGTAACGACCTTGTTAAAATAAGTTTATGAAGTAAATTTTGTTATGTTCGGTGAACTATTCTTTTTTAAGTGCTGTAAAATAAAATGGAAAGAGTAAATTAGTTTTTTTCGAGATTCTGATGTTTGACATTAAATTGCTCATTGAAAAGAAACTTCAAGAGTTCAGAGCACTGAGTGAACCTTTAACGAAGGAGACTTGTCATGCTACAATTGAATTTTCTGAAAGAGTAGACTTTGGAAAAAAATATCACGTGTAACTTTGTTGGCAGTCACTGTAAACTTCACCCAGTCGGAAAATAACGTTGAAAAGGGTTTTTTTTATCACTAAATAGCTAATAAACTATAGTTGCCTTATTTTATTTTTAGAAGTCTGCTACTGGCTACTGCGAGTATCTATTTTAAAAATTCCAGTATGAAGCAAAAAATGTAATTATGTTTTAAAAAATTGTAACAACACTGAAAAAAAAAAAATTAAAGTAGCTTAAATATAATACATAAAAGAATTTATTAAATATCTAATAATGAAAAATATTATTTAAAATCAGAATAATTAAATGTGACGATAATTACTAAATTTTGAGAAATAATTTATACATTATAATAAAAGTTGAACGCATGTTCAATAGAATTTTCCTAAATCTGATAAATAATTTATACGTTATAATAAAAGTTGAAAGCATGTTCAGTGGAATTTTGATGTATCTAAATCTGTTATTCATAATTTTCAGGAATTCTGAAAGATAAATAAATCTCAAGAGAACTATTAATGTTCCTCAATATATTAATAAATTTATTAAGAAAATTGTACATAATAATGTAATAGTACACATTAATGACAAAATCGGATATAAATATTCCAAATTGTTATGTAAATTGTATTAAATTACAGCCTAGAATTACTAGTATGATTATTGTATTTGTCTTTGATAAAATAATGTTTTAATATATCTCAAAATTTATATTTAAATAAACCTAGAAAATTCTCTTGGATTTGATTCAGTATATGCTCGAAATAAATTAATTAAACTTGCTATGACAATTTTTAGTATGAAGCGAAAATGTAAATTTGTTTTAAAAACTTGTAACAACCCAGACAAATAAAAATTAGGGTAGTTTAAATGTAATACAGAAAAGAAATTTATTAAATTTCTAAATAATTAAAGAAATATGATATAAAATACAGATAATTAAATGTGTCAAAATCATTAAATTTTGAGAAATAATTTATACATCATAATAAAAGCTGAATGCAATAATGCGAAAATCGTACACAAATATTCCATATTAGTTATGTAAATATTAACAATTTAGAGCCGAATTATGAGTAAATTCATTATATTTGTCTTTAATAAAGTAATGTTTTAATACATCTCAAAAGTAATATTAAAATAAATTTATTATTATAAATTTCGATAAATTCTCTTGGATTTGTTTCAGTATATGTTCGAAATAAATAAATTAATCTTTGCATGATAATTTTGCAATCTTTAAAAGAATTTTAATTAAATAAAGGGACTTCACAAATAAAGAAATAAGGAAAATTACATTTCATTTCAAAAGAATTCTGGTTCTGAGATGGAAAATTAAATAAATTATTTCCTCTCAAATGAATTAAGAATACTTATGACACGTTTAAAATCATTGTAGAGATTAAAAATGCATTTGTATATTGATTTATTATGAATTATTCAATTATATTTTATTTAGGAAAATTTTAAAGTAAACTGTGCAGTTTATATCTTTATAGGGAAAATTACTGTTATAATTATTAAAGTATCAAAATGTGTGAAATATTCTGGGTTTTGATGGCTGAGTGGCTAGTACTCTGGCGCACGGTGCGTCAGGTTTCGGGTTCAAATCCCGGCGGGGCCATGGATATTTAGTTTAGAATCCACATTAAACCGTAAATCCTGATCTAATACGACTGTAGAACATTAGGCGTAAGACTGAGAACCCTACCTCACAAAAATAAAATAACTCCTGTTTAGAGATCTGCAGAGTAGGCAGGTGGCCTTGATGCAACGCAGGGCTGCTGCGCCAATGATGATAATAATTATGTTTATTTTTAATGATTTTTGATTTCAAATGGTTTTTAATGAGATTTACGTCATTGTATCTAACCATGGTTTTGTATTATTTTTTTAAATTCAGTGGAAAAATATTTATACATATAAATTAAAAAAACTAAAGAAATTTGACATTGATATCAGTAAAAGATAAACTGAATAATTGAATTAAATTTGACATTGATATTAGTAAAATATAAATTTAAATAAATTAATGAAATTCAACATTTATATCAGTAATTGGAATATATTAGTGAACTTTCGAGCAGTAAAAAATGTTTAAAAATTCTCCATTAGCTTTCCACTAGCTGATACACTTAACGCTAAAGAAGTAATTTTTACCGATAAGCACGAAATATTAGTAAGAGTTGGGTTCCAAAATAAAGTCATTTTCACTACTCTTAATTTGAACTATCGCTTAACTGGCTAATTACCAGACTTTCTAAATAATAATAACCATAATTAATAAACAACAATTCCAGCGTAAACTATACAAATTAAAAATTAAAAAAAAATTATGATAAGAAATATGAACTGAAACATTCACCCATAACATAAGGTTGATCCCGTGTTAGACATGACAAATAAATCATCTTGTTTATTCTCTGAGTATTTAAATCTTTAAAGCTTTAATTGCAAACATTCGAATTCACCAAGACTGCTTCAAAATAAAAGTGCCAGAAATAATAAATTTTTGATATGGAGAAAGAGAGATTCTGAATAAATTATCTTAAGGTTCATAGATAATAAATGTCTTCAGTATGAAAGAAAGAAAGAAATAGTAAATGATCTCAGTACTCATTAAATCTCTCAATATTCGTAGTACACTTCAAATTTTTCTGTTTTAAAATTTGGAGTTGATAATGTCAACAACGATGTCAGTAACATTTAGAAAGCAGCTAAAATGAATTTTGTTTTCGAATAAGAAACGTCCATATTCTTGATACTTGTTAATAGAAAGAAAAATGACTTGAAAATATTTTTATTCCTTTTAAAAGCCAGGAAAATGAATGTTATCATTTACGATGTGCATAAGTGCATTCTATATACAATTGTTATGATCTGCACAAGTTAATAAAAGTAAAATTAACTTCGAGTGAAGCTTTTTTTAATAATATAACCCAGAAATGGATAGGTGTATTTATTTAGACTTCCATGTAAAAGGAAATAAATCCATATAAAATACCAAGAACCCGTATAAAATATCATTCAACGAATTTCAAATGCACATTGAAATTGTATTGGGAGCTAAGAATATCAATATTATTTTTGCATTTCAATAAAATATTCGCAGTGTTACAATTTTAACTTTTAGAGTTTACAGAATTAAAGAATGGAAATCTAAGACTCGTAAAAATAATTTGTTGTACTTTTTGTTAATTTTCAGTAAATAATTCTTATTTATATATATAACATTTATGAAGTAAAATTAGAATTTTCAACTCATCAATCGTAGAGATCCATAAAATTTAAGTATATAAAAGTTCCGTCTTTGTTTTTTTTTTGTTATTGTTTAAAAAAAAAAAAACATGCTAAATCTGTTGAGCAAAACTAAAAATGTCCCGAACGAATTAATATTTTACATAAATATATTATGTGATCAGCAATATAATTTTCAAGAATTATTTATAAAAATTGGTATATATATTGGTAATACGAAATACTTAATTTTGTGTAAAATTATTGTATTGATTTTTTTTTTTTCAATTTTATTGCTGATATAGTTGTATGCATAAACTAGACGATAAATCACAATTTGATATTCGTTTATTTTGATCAATACAATTTAAATTTTAAATACGAACGACCTTCTATTCAATACTTGCAGAAATTTATTAACTTGTCACTACAATCACATAAATAATTTTTGAAAATGATATTTTATATTAAATACTAAATTTTACTTTTTTTCAATTTTTGGGTATTTTCTAGTAGTAGTAGAGAGAAAAAAATATCAAGCAGTGTGAGAGGGTGACTAGAAGTATTTAAGTCATTTTTAATTTAAGTAATTTTTTTTGGTGCACTTAAGGAACGTTTGAGAAACCATCTGATGTCACCTCACTTAAGAGAACGTTTGACAAGAAACAGTTGAGATAGAGATTATCTAGTCTTTTCAGCCAAAAGAAATTTGTTGTGCAACCACCATAATTTACCTTAACGTACTTTTTTTAGTTTTCTCCTACCTGCGCAAACACTTAAGAGATTTATTTCCGTGCTTCTGTTCAAAAGCGAGTGCCTCACCTTTCTGAAAGTGTGCGTGGCACAACGCGCGCTCCATACAAGCTAACAGATGAGAATGTGGTTTATTTGGATCTGACATATACATAATGAATGGGGCTTTTGAAGAGAAAGGGTTCCATACACTTGGGACTCAGATGGTCACCAGAACAGTTTATTCTGCACACAACTTTGTTATTTTTTTGGATTGGAAAGCAGCCAACTGTTCCCGAAAAATTGAACTTTTCCGTCAACTGTCTTATGGGTGTAAAATATATGAACAATGAACGAAATAAAGGTGTATTAAAATTACCGTTTTTTAAAATACATATTTTTAAACTTTTACTTTTAATAAGAATTTTTTTTTTTCAAGATTCCGAATACATTTATTTGATTATTTGTTTATCCAATTTAAATATTATCCAATTTTGAAATCATTCAGAATTTAAAAATGATGGTTAAATATGAAAATCTGAACTATCTTTCATATGCAGGGTGGTCATAAACAAATTTCTCTGTTTGGAGGTATCTGCAGCTGTGACTAGTGAATTAAATGAAACCAAATTTCATATACAGACTATAGAAGGACATGGGGGAGATGATTTTCGCAAAAGTATCAAAAGTCGCCTATATTGGAGATTTCTATACAAATTAAGCATTATTTATTGACCATACAAGACATATCTTAAATATCATTGAATACCATTATCATCTTGAAATATGGCAATGTTAAGTGAAAATCAAAATCTATTATACGTATCATTATTTTCAAATACTGGGTAATTGGACCTGTAATTATTGCGACACTATGCAGCAAAATCAGAATTTCCGGGGAACACTACAGGGCTTTTTTGCCCATTTCATGAACAAAGTTTTGAATAAGCATATCTAAAGGTTGATACATTATAACCACTTTACCACAGCTTGAAGTTCCCGATTTTTCTACAGTCTTATCTGGCCATCCCTGACAAAGTGGCCTAATGGCCAACAGGATGCCGCTCTGACGTTTGGCATTTCATCTGCGAGTCTTGGTGTGGCATGGACGTTTGTTAGTGGTTTTGGAATTCACATTAAACTGTAGATCTTGATGTAATTAGCCTAAAGTGTGCACATGAGGATCGTAGAGCGGCAAAAACCAAACCCTGACATAAAAACGAAACTTACAGACAAATTCCTCCCGATAGGTTACGAAACAGAAACTAGCAGTTCTGAAACCTCACCATATTAGCCAATACTAACCCTTTTGATTGACAGGAATAATATTGTTTCATATATAATATTAGACAAACATATTGACCCTTAAAACTTCATTCATTGAAATAATTGTTTTGGCATTGATGGATAAATGAATTTATTATTCTAAAAAATAGGCGTATTGCATTTAGATTATTGGTTTTTAATTTCTTATAATTATGTGAAATATTTAGATAACTATGTAATAGTTTATTTGGAATTATTTATAGTGGATTAAAACTATTTATATTTACTTTTTTCAAACAAAAAACAGCATAAAAATCTAACATCTACAAATCTAAATCTAATCTTAACAACACAAAACAATATTTTGCTTCAAATCTCATCTAGGAAATAATTCATTACAATGCTTTTTAACAATGCTATGTATTTCTTTTCAGTTCTAGGGTTCTGCAGTTTCTTTCCTATCCTTTATCACTGAGATCAAAAATCTGTAATTCTTCCAAACTTTGCTATTGTTCCCTATAGCAAGGACAAAGATGCATCGGACCTGAATGTTCCTCTCAATGCTAATTAACTTCAAAAAACTACTAACTCGAGACGTTTTATTCCCCTTTCTATTATTTATAGAATGCGAATGCGCGCCTTAGCACATTAAACATTAAATTCCATTTTCAATGTAACGTTTTAAATTAAAATTTACCGAGCGTAAAAGTGAATTAAGAATTATATAATGAGTTAAGAAAATTTATGAAACGGTAATTTTATGCCCTTCAAAATTAAATTTAAGCAACATAAAGACAGAAAACAATGCATTTAATACGTTTATAATATTATAATTTTTGGTTGCAGCTTCATAAATATAAAAGTTTTTAAATGGGTTATTTTTCGCAATTGATTTAATTGAGAGTGTTAACAAAAAAGTCAATTAAGTGTCCCTAAAAATATTACAGCCCAGATGGTAAAAAAAACTATTATCAGAACACTTTTCTTCTTTTTTTACTATTTTAAAAAATAAGTTTTCATATTTCATTTAAAAGCAGTTTTTGTGGGTTTAGGAGATATGCTTTTTATTTATATAATGTGTTTTTGTATTTTTAATTGTTGTTAATGTTTTTTAGGTATATAGTAAGCGTATTGTATTTTGCCTGACAAATGATTTTTAAGTTACAAATATCTAATGACGAAAAAGTTATGTGCAAACCATAAATTTTATTTTATTCACCATTTTCGGGAATGAGTATTTAAAAATTATTTATTTTTTATTACATGTATTTTTCATAAAAATTAATCTTTTCAACAATTCGCTGTATCATGCAAAAGAGGCTTTATGACTTGACGAAATAATATGGGGATCATGCAAAAAAAGATTCCATCAATAAAATTCACAGATAAAACACTATTCACGGTAAGATAGATTATGTAGTGCCTTCAATGCGTATTATCACTAGTAATAATGTGTTTGGGAGTATGATTAATTGAAATTGGCGTACAATCATTTTGAGGGTAATTATATGGAAGAAATCAAGAAAGAAAATCTATCCAGTCTCTAATATTTACATATTTACATGTTAAAATAGTTTTTAACAAATTCGAGTGCATTTTTAAATGATATATTCAAATAACAGTATATTCATTAAAAGGAGAGAAAAAAAATAGTTTAACATTGGCACTTTGAAATTTAAAAAAAAGCTTTTTTTTAGGGTAAAAACAGTAATTTGTGAAGTAATTGTTCCTTTGTTAAAACAACTTTATGAAGTAAATGTTGTTATGTTCGGGGAACTATTTTTTTTAAGTGCTGTTAAAATAGTAAGTCCATGGAAAGAGTAAATTAGTTCTTCTTCTTCGAGATTTGTTTGACATTAAATTGCCCATTGAAAGAAAAACCCTTCAGGTTCAGAGCAATTTGAGTTGGAACCTTAATTGAAGGAGACTTGTCATGCTACAATTGAATCTTTTTTGAAAGAGCAGACTTTGGAAAAATATCACGTGTAACTTTGTTGG